>JANJGK010008003.1:0-17500 GCA_039081455.1 Macrobrachium rosenbergii
CCTTCACATCATTCATATCATCTTCCTTACTCTTCAACCTCTTCTAACAATTGTTTCAATGCGCAACTGTGAGGTTATCCTCCTTTTAGACATTTAAAACCTTTTTTACTTTCAATTTCCGTTTCAGCGCTGAATGACCTCGCAGGTCCCAGCGCTTGGTTTTTTGTCCTAAATTTTATATTCCAATTCCAATAAGGTTTTACAGCTAGCATCCGGCAACATAGCATTAAGGATGTTATTCATGAACTATTATTCACAGGAAAAAAATACAGTAAGTAGAAAAGCAGATACCATTCAGTGTTTCAATTTCCGATGTGGGACGCTGCCAAGGAACTATGATATCGGATTTCATAGAGATTTCACTGTATTTTTTTTTTCACTTCATCATTTTTCAAAAGCCATTTCTACCTCGAATCATTATCCTTTAGGGGAATCGCCTTACTCCCTAATGAAAGGGGTCAGTGGTGTTTATAATGATCTTAATTTCTATTCCCCCGCTCAGTAATTGAGTTAATTCAACCAAATGTTCTTATCTAAATCCCTTCGAATCTTACCAAGTACTAATTCGAGTAGATACTCTGTTGCTACAGGTAAGTTATTCAACACCTCTTGACCAATTGGTGATGTCTTTTGGTTATATTGATTAGAGGAGAGAGAGAGAGAAGAAGAGAGAGAGAAGAAGAGAGAGAGAGAGAGAGAGAGAGAGAGAGAGAGAGAGAGGTGTCCGGATGGGAATTTAGATTTTAAACCACTAGCTTTTGTGATGATTCTTTTGAAATTATTTGAAATTTATGCACATTTATATATTAATTAATAGATACCAACCCACTGGCGACATTGAATCACTGATGAGAGATGAGAAATATAGTATAACCAGATATTTTTTCTTGTGAATTATATGAGTTTGTTACCCATATTTTTTATCGGTTTTGTAATACTATTCAATCTCCCTATGGTTCAAAAGTCGTGATTTCATATCTTATATATATTTTTTTTGTCTCAGTTTCTGTTTCTACTAAAGAGTCTTAATTATATCATATTTTTCAATGTCACAGTAAAATAAAACTTTTCCATGAACGTCTGCTTCCATAAGAATCGTGTATCACTGTCCATTTATTTTATTGCTCCGCGAAACGGCTAATTAAAAGATATATATTTTACTTCATTACAGAAATTGTAAGGCAGTCTTTAACGCTGCCTTTTTGTCTTACAAGGAAAAATGGTTGCCGATATATACAACAGTCACACGCAGTGACATTACTTTCTATTATCGTTCGCTGGGATGGCGAGTCGAGTAGGACTGGACTTTATATATATATAGTATATATATATTATATATATATATATATATATATATATATATTATATATATATATATATATATATATATATATATATATATATATAAAACGATAATATGTCTCGATGGTGTCTAGTACAAACAAAGTACATATAAGCACTGAAACCTGGAATAGGAATCGTCTATTACTAAATTCTGTTCCGGAATGTGTTTGTTAACGAGCGATTATCCCTACTAAAAAAGAAGAGACTTGGAACAGTAACAAACGTTTAATTCAAAAGCATTTTAGAGTCTCTCTCTCTCTCTCTCTCTCTCTCTCTCTCTCTCTCTCTCTCTCTCCTCTCCTCTCTCGCTCTCTCTTCTCTCTCTCTCTCTCTCTCTTTTCCTCCAATTAATATCTGGTTTTTTAGATTATTTGTGTCAAGAGGCATTGATTAATATTAATATATTTTTTTTTTTTTTGCTTGACTGATATTTCTGCGTCGATTGTAAATTTATATTCAAAGTTTTCCCTACTAATTCTTAAAGGCTGGTTTTCCTTTTAACAACATTCCCAACTTACTTCCTGAGTAATAGTTTTCCCCCGTGGGTAATGAAAAAAAAATATCTGAATTGGAATTTGAAAGGTATTCGGAGTTCTGTAACGGTTGAGTGTGCACCAACTATTTTTCTCATATTTCTCGATGTCGTTGATAATGCACAAAAGTGGTTCAGAATTCTTGAAAATATTGCAATACTGAGTTATAGAGCATATTGCTATAAATATATTTTTTTGCAAGGGGTATTGCAAAATGACTGCCAAAAGCATTTTCTATTTTTTTTAAGCGAAAATGACAAACGAGAATCTCATAACATAGTTATTTTCTTCACTAACTCTTCATTTTATTTAAGCAAAGTTTTCTGTGTCAGTATTTTAGAATAGAAAAGAATGTTATCATGACAAATATTTCCTGATACAAGCATTCTTTGGGTGCCCTAACTTATGTACCGGTAATAATTCATTTTGTCATGCGTATCAGCTAATTGAAAGACCTATGTTATTCCTATTACTTAACATAAAATAAAGGTTGTAAGATTCCCATCTCCGCTCTACAGAACGTTTTCATTAATGCTAATCACACTCCTTGATTTTAATTTTCTTTTTACTAATGCCCATTGTAATGTTAACCCCCAATAAATTAAATATTTTGTGGTTCCTCTGAAATAAGAACGTTTTCATTAATGCTAATCACACTCCTTGATTTTAATTTTCTTTTTACTAATGCCCATTGTAATGTTAACCCCAATAAATTAAATATTTTGTGGTTCCTCTGAAATAGAAATCCAATCACATCTAAAGTAGATACAATAATCTGTATCATTAGACCCTTAATATAAAAGATTTAATAGAAAATTTAATGATTTTGCTGACTTCTCAGCGTCAAGGCTTCAGGGTGATTTTCCCAGCCACGTTTCACTAGGAAAAATCGTTATTACAGAGCCAGACGTTACGGTTTGACATAATTTAGATCTCTCTCTCTCTCTCTCTCTCTCTCTCTCTCTCTCTCTCTCTCTCTCTCTCTCTCTCTCTCTCGTTTTAGATTTCCCTGCCTCTTCCCTCAGAGAAACCTCGAAATGTCGCTTCAAAACAAACTTCGCTATCATTCTCTCTCTCTCTCTCTCCCTCTCTCTCTCTCTCTCTCTCTCTCTCTCTCTCTCTCTCTCTCTCTCTCTCTCTTAAGGTTATTTGCAGCGTGCCTTCGGCCCTTAGCTGCAACCCCTTTCATTTTTTTTACTGCACTTTCTTTTATATTCTTTTTTCCATCTTACTCTTCATCCTCTCCTAACAATTGATTCATAGCGCAACTGCGAGGTTTACCCCTGTTACACCTTTCAAACCATTTACTGTCAATTTTCATTTCAGCCCCGAATGACCTCATAGGTCCCAGTGCTTGGCCTTTGGCCTAAATTCTATATTCAATTCAATTCTCTCTCAAGCATTTTTTCAATATCTTTTTAGAATTATTTGCGCCAAAAACCTTAAATTAATATTGACCTTTTTTTGCTCGATTGATGGCCGTCGTCGATTTTGCTGACATAAATCATTATTGATGTTCATTTTGACGTCGAAAAATTGACGGTTCTTGTTATCATCGTTGAATTTATCTTGAGGGAGGACTGACAAGAAAAAGTATACCTTAGTTTAACCAGACCACTGAGCTGATTAACAGCTCTCCTAGAGAGGGCTGGCCCGAAGGATTAGATTTATTTTACGTGGCTAGGAGCCAATTGGTTACCTAGCAACGGGACCTACAGCTTATTGTGGAATCCGAACCACATTATAACGAGAAATGAATTTCTATCACCAGAAACAAATTTCTCTAATTCTTCATTGGCCGGTCGGAGAATCGAACGCAGGCCCCGCAGAGTGCTAGCCGAGAACGATACCAACCCGTCCAAATGAGGAACAAGAAAGGCACAAACTCCCATTCTCGTCTGCACCCGACTACACAACCACAATTACATCACAACGAAACTGGTACAAATCGGGCGATAACCTCTTATTACGCCATTAAAAGTTCGTGTACAGAATCAACTAGCGGCACTCTCTCAGTCGTCCGTGATAACCAGCACATGTCCACAGCAGTGATGCACCTGGTAATTGGGAGGGGATTTGTATTGCAGTTTTTCAAAGCTCTTGAGATTACACACACACATACATACATACATATATATATATATATATATATATATATATATATATATATATATATATATATATATATATATATATATATATATATATATATATATATATATATATATATAAGTACAAGTATATGTATATATATAAATAATCGAATCCCACAGGAAAATGACAGGCAGAAGTTCAGTACCAAGCGCTTTCACGTTTATTAACGCATCTTTGTGCCCAGACGGTGCGTTGATAAACGCAAAAGCGCTTGTTACTGAACTCCTGCCTGTCATTTTCCTGTGGGATTCTCTTATACACTGAAGTCAAGTGCATCTACATATATATATATATATATATATATATATATATATATATATATATATATATATATATATATATATATATATATATATATACATATATATGTATATATACAGTATATAATATATATATGTATATATATACACACACACACACACACACACACATATATATATATATATATATATATATATATATATATATATATATATATATATATATATATATATATATATATATTTGGCGTAAGTTAACCTAGATATATATATATATATATATATATATATATATATATATATATATATATATATATATATATATATATATATATATATATATATATATATATATATATATATATATATATATATATATATATATATACATAAACAGATAGATAGATAGACAGAGAGATAGATAGATAGATAGGTTAACTTATGTCATATTAACAATGATAAAACAGAACAAGCTTCTACATTTTGACATATGTCTGGTACTAATTTTAATCACCATACTATTAGGCATGTAAAAGAAGATCCTATTAAAAAATCAGAATTTCCACCAGTGATGAACCATTGTTTAAACATTCATGCAAACACGCTCATCAGGATATATATAGAAGTTCAGTATTCGGAAACATTTGTTCCAGTGGAACTACTCTCAACTTTCTGAAAATCCATCTTTCATTCAAGCCTTTGCTAACAATTGTTTCACAGTGTAACTGCGAAGTTTTCCTCCTGTTGCATCTTTCAAACCTTTTACTCACAATTTCCTTTTCAACGCTGAATGACCTCGTAGATCCCAGCCACTAGCGGATCAAGGGGGTGGCACCTGGGCACGTGCCACCCCCCTCCCCCATGAAAAATAATAATATTGAAGATTTAGGTAATGATAACATAAATGAGAACTATAAAAATAGGAAAAAGAATAAAAAGCTTATAATAGAAATAACACACACACACATATATATACATATATATATATATATGTGTATGTATGTATGTATGTGTGTATCATATAAAAATGGTGGCCCCCCATGAAATTTTTTTGGATCCGCTAGTGGTCCCAGCGCTTGGCCTTTGCCTAAATTCTACATTCCATTCCGTTTCATCTTCTAGACAAAATCGCTCGGATCAATTTTCATCGTCGTAAGATGAAATTAAAATTGATCAGGCTCCTTTAAGTTTTTTAAAACAAAACTACTGCAGGAAAAGATTCGACTGCAAATTATAGCACCTGACAACTCCGTTATGACCATTATCGTAAAAGTGTTACTCTTATTAAATGTCGCCAGCCTCCAGGGATCTTCGTCTTTCAGGCAAAATCGTTCCAGAGTCCTTTTTTTTTCAAGTTTTAATTATAACTCGGTGCTATAGTCAGGGGATATCACGTTCCGCCTTCTCCCATACGGAGGCCTTTCACAATCTGTTTATTGCGAAATAGCGTAACGGTCCTTTTGGCATGTATTCCATTAGCTGGTGTTTTTAAGACTAATAAAGTCTGTAATACTTCGAAAGACCGTTGTTTTTTTTTTTCGAAATTACATTGCAGTTCATATATTATACATTTACCTGTTTGCTGAGTTACCCTTAGTGACTTGTTATTCATATATAATTCGTTTTCTGTTTTCCAACATTGTCTTGTATGGTAATTTTTCTGTGTAAAAACAGTTTTTAAGTCAGTGAACATTTTGACCGGTTCCATAAACATTTTCCCACACTTTCAACAATAACAATAACGCCTGAAAAGGTGAAAGTGAATTAGGTTTCCTTTTTTAGGTTTTTGCGTTGTCAAACGAATACCTTAATCACACTTGTTAGCGATGGGACAGAGAGAGAGAGAGAGAGAGAGAGAGAGAGAGAGAGAGAGAGAGAGAGAGAGAGAGAGAGAGGGCTGGATGCAACAAGAGTGGTTTAAACCAGTTCGTGGCATCCTATTGCATTCATCTATTCGTGTCATTGGATCTGAAAACGAGGCATGACCTGAATTTGGAGAATGCCTTATTTTGGAAACAAAATGAAAAAGTGTCTTAGAGTAATGCGGTAGTTCGTCAGTAATATAATTTGTAGTCCTATTCTTTTTTCACTGTAAATCATATAGAGTAGTCTATTTCTTTGAAAAACTCTAATGGGAAACTAACGTAATTTCATTACAATTTTCATAGTAAATCATATAAAGTGTTTGTCTTTAAACTGTAACGAAATTTCATTACACTTACAGTAATGAAATATGATTCGAACACGCTGCCTCTTATTGCTTTTCATCACACGAATGAGTGAGATCCACGTGGCAGACGAAATTAAAAAATGACACATAGAAAAATACTAATGGGAAAAAACTGAATGCATCATCCTTTTCAGGGGAAGTAAAAAAAATCAACATAAAGTCAAACGATACGAAAATAAAATGTTTTTTATTCCGAAAACAAAATAAAAAAGTATTTTGGAGTAATGCATTAGTTCGTCTGTAATACAATTTGTAGTCGTATTTTTTTTTTACACTAAATCATATAGAGTAGCCCAGCTTTATGGAAAACTCTAATGGGAACTTAATAAAATTTGATGACAACTTACAACAATGAAACCTGATTCGAACACATCGTCTTTCATTTACGTTTCATCACACGAATGAAAAGGGTTCTTGTGAAAGACGAAACTAAAAAAAAAAGTACACATAGTAAAATACTGATAGAAAAAAATTAATGCATCAGCCTATTATGGGAAAGTAAGAAAAAGACTCAACATAAAGTTTAACAGTACGAAAATAAAATGCTTTTATTTTGAAAACAAAATAAAGAAGTGTTTTAGAGTAATGCAGTTGTTCGTCTGTGCTATAATCTGTAGTGTAGTTTTATGGAAAAACTCTAATGGGAACTGAATGAAACTTTATTACAACTTACAACACTGACACACGATTCGAAGACATCGTCTTTCATCACGTTTCTGAAACTTTATGCAACTTACAACACTGACACACGATTCGAAGACATCGTCTTTCCAACTTACAACACTGACACACGATTCGAACACATCATCTTTCATCACGTTTCTGAAATTATATTACAACTTACAACAACGACACTATTCGAACACATCGTCCACTGACACACGATTCGAACGTATCGTCTTTCATCATGTTTCTGAAACTTTATTACAACTTACAACACTGACACACGATTCGAACACATCGTCTTTCATCACGTTTCTGAAACTGTATTACAACTTACAACACAGACACAAGATTCGAAGACATCGACTTTCATTACGTTTCTGAAACTTCATTACAACTTACATCACTGACACACAATTCGAACACATCGTCTTTCATCACGTTTCTGAAACTGTATTACAACTTACATCACTGACACACGGTTCGAACCCGTCGTCTTTCATTACATTGCACCACACGAATGAGTAAGGTCCACGTGAAAGACGAAATAAAAAAAAAAAAGATAGGTGGGAAAATACTAAAATGAAAAAAAACATCATCTTATTATGAGGAAGTAAAAAAAAAAATAGGCAACATAAGTTAAACAATACAGAAATGTCTCTATTGTTTGCAAAGCGTTTGAGCGCCAGGAAATTTCAAGTCCAATTTAAAGATTAATGTTGGGAGCTGATGAGACATTCAACGTTCTTGTGTTTAAAATCGACGAAATTAAAAAAAAGAGTAATATAAAAAGTTAAACGATAAAAAAGAATGAGGAGAGATGCGGAAGAACAGAGGAAAAATGAACTAGAGTTTTACATAGTTATTATGAAATGTTACCGGAACCGGCTTAAGTAAAAGGAAAAAGCATGACAAAACCGCCATTTTATATAATTAAAAGAGAGAGGAATATAGAAACGTGAAGCGATAAAAAGGAATAAAGATAGCTGCGGACGAACAGAACAAAAATGAACTAGCATTTTACTTAATTGTTATGAAATGTTACTTGAATTGCCGACATAATGGAAAATAATCGCAAAATAAAAAACTAACACACGCAAATCCACACACAGAGAGAGAGAGAGAGAGAGAGAGAGAGAGAGAGAGAGAGAGAGAGAGAGAGAGAGAGAGAGAGATGTCTGTATGATTTGCATTTATTTATAAAGTATTGTGATATCAAATACTTAGTCCATTTGTCGGACTTACGTTCAATATCGTAAATATTCACGATAACAAAAAACAATTAATCTCTTTGTGAATGCGAGACGTGATCATCTTAAAGCGGCCTGGAAAAGAATGGTAAATATTCATGGGAAAATTAAATCACATATTTTGTTCGACAACAAGAATATTTGCTTTTAATAACTTGATATTCTTTTTCATGTTTACTTCCGGAATGCATCTAAAGGGGACATTGCATTGTTGGTTCACTGAAGTACTTCAGAAAGGGCGTTTGATTATTAGATCATTCAGAAACGTTTTTGTAATGAAAAATAACAAAGAACGTAAAAGATATTGTTATTTGTAAATTAGTCAACATTATAGAAGGAAATTAATGAATGAGAAGGTTGACGGGCTATGGTCGAGACAGTGAAATTAGGATGTTTTATCCGTAGAGTTTTGTAACACTTGCCACTTGTTTATTTTTAAAAGGTAATCTTGCAATATTGAGCAGTGTGGGGTCGTGTCAGTACTTTGGTAGGTGACCACCAGGAAAGGCCAGACAGACGTACTCGGCACATAAGCCCCTTGAACCTTTATGGGGAAGGGTGTGGGGCTAGTAACCCTCAGCCCAGAAAGAAGGGTAAAATCTTTTAGTAGGCCTGGGATTATATACAATATATATATATATATATATATATATATATATATATATATATATATATATATATATATATATATATATATATATATATACTGTATATATATATACATATTGTATATATGTATACATAAACATATACACTGTACATACGTACACACACACATATTTATATATATATATGTGTGTGTGTATATGTATTTATGTATGTATGTATGTATTATGTAGATACACAAGTATATATATGACACACATGCACTGAATACATGCCACCAGACAATTAGCCAAACGAGCCAATACCCACGCCCACGCGAATGCGACGGCAGGAGAGGCAGCAGTTTCTCCAGCAGCACCGACAACAACATAGTAACTACCGGCTCATTTGACGCCTGCGTGTGCATTCTCGCGAACGCGTGACCGAAGGATGCCAGACTATATACAAGAAGAAGAAGAGACGACACTATGCTAGTGGCCAGCCCGCCTGAGTCTCTCGTAGAGTGTCTCAGTGCTGCCCCGAGCTCGGTGGGCTTCGGACGTGTTCGTGTTGTCGGTGGGTTTCTTACGTTGGTCTCTGTGATGTCTCCCCGGTAGGTTGGTTGCCCGGCGAAAATCGGTTTCATGACATTATGAATAAATCAGAAGGTAAATTTTTAAGAGCTGCACGACGCGCTGATTTAGTATTTTCGGAGGGAAATATAAATTTTTAGTATGCACAGTTCATGGCTGCATTTGAGTGAATTTCATTAACTTTAAAATGAAAGTTGTGATGATTTGATGAATTTAATTTGAATTGGATTTTATGGATGCAACAAAATTCATTATGCGAACAATTTATTTTCTGTATCAAATTTTGACCAAAGTTTAAAAAATAAGATTTTCAGTGCTTATTGAACGAAAACAGTAAAGAAATTAATAACATTAAGACAATAGAAATTACTGTAAATGACATTACCATAACAAAAACTTTTCATTCAAAGGATTTAATTGATTCCACTTTCCATTGGAAAAATCGACCCATTGACCATCAGTATTAAGTGTTGTGTAATAAACTGAAATAAAAAAAAAGGATAGTTATAATTTATATATAAGGTAATATAAGCATAACTTTCTTATTGATGCTGACAAAAAATAAAAGTTAGATCTGAAATAAGTGTCACCGTAACCTACGGCTTAATACTGGAATGAGGAAGAAAAGGAATGGATAGATGTTACGTCGTTTATTAAGGTAAGCTTCTCTATGGCACAGAAAATATGATTGATTTAATTATAAATATTCTTATGATTGATTTAATTATAAATATTCTATTTGCTGTTGCTAGTCGCTCTTGTCCACTTTTAATTTCCTAATCATTAGTCGATTGTTTTTCAGTGCATTGCTTATTTGTACGATTATTTTTTATACTGTATTCGTTGTTAATATGATAATATTTTCCTTATATTTCTCGTTAGTATGATTATGTTTTTCACTGTAGTCCTTGTTAATATAATTATCTACTCACTGCGTTCCTTATTTGTTCGATTATTTTTTTTACTGTATTCTAATTTGTATGATTATTTTTTTTTCACTGCAGTCACTATTTGTACGATTATTTTTTTTTTACCGTAATCCTTATTTGCATGATTATTTTGTTATTGCATTTCTTATTTATATGCTTTTTTCACTGTTTCCTTATTTGTATGATTATTTTTTCACTATTCTCTATATGAGTGTGATTATTTTTTTTTTACCGTATTCCTTATTTGTATGATTATTTTTTCACCAAATTTCTTCTTTGCAAGATTATTTTTCCCGTTTGTTCATTATTTGTATGATTTTTTCCACTGTATTCCTTTATTTGCATAATTTATTTTCTCATTGCATTCGTTATTTGTAAGGTTATTTTTTCGTTATATTCTTTTTTTTTGCTTATTTTTCCACTGTATTCCTCATTTTTATTATTAGTTTCCACCGTCTTCCTTATTTGTATTAGTTATTTTATCACTGCATTCCTTATTTGTAAGATGATTTTTTCACTGCATTCCGTATTTGTGTGATAGTTTTTTCACAGTGTTCAAGATTTCTGTGGTTATTTCTTCGTTGTATTTGTACGATTACTTCCTCACTATTCCACATTTTTATGATTATTTTTTTCACTGTATTCTACAATTTTCTATAACCAAAATTGAGTATATCTTGATAAGATGATATCCACTTCCGGTTATACAAATGTTGATGCAAATGTTCGTGGTCTCGCCATAATTTCCGGTTAAGGATGGTAGAGCCCGAGAATTTATGAATGCTAATATTTTCATATTCTCGCATGATGTCCCGGTGCATACACAAATTGCATTAAGCTGCAATACTGCACGTCAACTCTTTACACCGGAAGTGGAATTTGAATTCGGACGCAAGGTTGTAAACATTTTATGTAAATATGCCCTGTAAGGAAAATATGGGTGTTATTTTTTTTTCCATGTATGCATGTTTACGTGCATGCGTTCATGTTTGCATTGCTCTTTCGATGTTTGGGTGTTATGGGATGATAAACACATAATTCAGCTGTCTTTTAAAGATGGGCTACCGTTTCGTATTTGTCAAATATGTATTATACATTGTTTATTTCTAACATTGTCAATTAATGAATTGTTCTTATATAATCATATATATATATATATATATATATATATATATATATATATATATATATATATATATATATATATATATATAATATATGAAATATAATATATATCATATATAATATATATACATATATATATGTATATATATATGTGTGTGTGTGTGAGTTTGTGAATATACTTATACGAATTTGAAAAAGGGAAAGCGATATACGGAGTGACAGAATCAAAGATAAATTGCTCACGCCTACGAGTTACACTAAAAAGGGAACACAGCTGAAAGGTCTTCAACAGAAAACGGGTCAGCCTAATTTCTTTTAATTTTCTGATATCCATTATTCCTCTCATTCCCTTTTTATTCTTATTATTTTTATTCGCTCATTTGGAAATCTGAGTTATTAAATTAATGAGTTGTTGATGACTGTTGAATTCGGACGCAAGATTGTAACATTTTTATTCAAATATATATATATATATATATATATATATATATATATATATATATATATATATATATATATATATATATATATATATATATATATATATATATATTTATTTATTCTCTTGTTCAATTACCCATTTTTTACAGTCATTCTTAGCTAAATAAGGTCTCATTCACTCAGTTGGCAATCTGAGTTATCAATAACGTGATTATGAGATTAATATATATTTTCTTCCCTGTTTAATAACTAATTTATTATTATTATTTTTTATAAATGTGCTAATTTTCTTTCATTAAAATTTCTACTTTTGTTGTCATTATGTTGTAATGGATAATTTGTCAATTAAGATATCCTGTTCTAAAAAATATTATATCAGGATATTTTGTTCTAAAAAATATATCAGGATATTCTGTTCTAAAAAATATTATACCTGGATATTCTGTTCTAAAAATATATCAGGATATTCTGTTCTGAAAAATATAATATCAGGATATTCTGTTCTAAAAAAATATATCAGGATATTCTGGGTCTAAAAATATTATATTAGGATATTTTGTTCTAAAAAAATATTATACCATGGATATTCTGTTCTAAAAAATATTATACCGGGATATTCTGTTCTAAAAATTATTATATCAGGATATTCTGCTCTAAAAATATTTATATCAGGATATTCTATTCTAAAAAATATTGTATCAGGATATTCTGTTCTAAAGATTATTATATCAGGATATTCTGCTCTAAAAAATATTACAGTATATCAGGATATCCTGTTTTAAAAATATTGTATCAAGATATTCTGTTCTAAAAAATATTATATCAGGATATCCTGTTCTAAAAAATATTATATCAGGATATTCTGTTCTAAAAAATATTATATCAGGATATCCTGTTCCTAAAAAATATTGTATCAGGATATTCTGTTCTAAAAAATATTATATCAGGATATCCTGTCTAAAAAATATTGTATCAGGATATTCTGTTCTAAAAAATATTATATCAGGATATCATGTCTGAAAAATATTATATCAGGATATTCTGTTCTGACATCGAAATCTGGTTGGTTAATGTATTTTGATACTCTTAAAGCATTTTCCCTTTATTTTTCCATAATGCTAATTATCTATCATTAAAACTGCTACTTTTCTTGTCAGAATGTTGTAATGGGTAATCTGTCAATTACACCATCGGGTGTAGTGACATTACAAAATACAGAAAAACTACCCTCCAAACATTCATTAGGATTTTCTGTTCAAATCTGGATAATGCGTTATGATACTCTTTAACAAATATCCTTATTTTCCACATGAAAAACCAAAATGTATTATCTGGCGGCCTCAACACAATGGTAATGCAATAAACTTGTTCATCAAGACTTCCGCAATTTGTGATGGACATCAGTCCCATTTATATTCCTGCTGGACGTATATGATGCATCTGCAACAAAAGTGGGCTAAGCCTGCTTCTCTCTCTCTCTCTCTCTCTCTCTCTCTCTCTCTCTCTCTCTCTCTCTCTCTCTCTCTCTCTCTCTCTCTTGATTCCGTCACTATGTAAACGCTTTTTTTAATGGTATTTTATGAAGTTTCTTCTCTGGAATAAAATGAGTTTTCTTTGTGAAAAAGCAAATAACAGTCGTCATTATTTAGTTTCGTAGACTGATATATGTTATATTCACTGACAAATATGTATTCCATTTACCTTACAAATATAAGAACAGTGTCAACTGTTGAAGTTAATTTAAGGGAAATCAAAGAATATAAATAAAACTTATCAGTTATTTGACTGGAAGAAAAAACCTTTCACCTCTGCAAATAATATATTCTTTGAAATAGTATTAATTTCTATTTCATTCATTGGGCTCGTGGTCAGGTCGACTCGTTCACCGTGGGTCCCGAGATGAAGACTCACTCAGGCCGTGATAGACTTTGTCTGGCAGGCGACCTTCCTGTTTCTGTAGCTAGGGGTATCGACCCTCGTGTCTAGGTGGGGTGTGATAGGGGAAGGGGGAAAGGGAATAAGGCCATTGCCTTGTTCCCCCCAGGTCTCAATTCAGTGAGGAGAGCTATTGGGGGCTGGTCTCCCCGTTTGTGTATGCTAGGTCTCTTGACTCTGGCCTGTTCCTTTAAACCACACTAATGTTATATTCACACAGGACCTTTAAACCTTTAAACCACACTAATGTTATATTCACACAGGACCTTTAAACCTTTAAACCACACTAATGTCCTATTCACATGGACCTTTTAAACTGCACTAATATATTCGGACATGACCTTTAAACCTTTAAACCATATTGTCACACTTACACATGAACTTTATACCTCACTAATATTATATTCACACGGCCTTTTAAAGCTTTTAAACCATAGTGATGCCGTATTCACACATGACCTTTAAGCCTTTAAGCACAATAATGTCATATTCACACGTGACCTCTAAACCTTTAAACCCACACCAATATGATATTTACACGTGTTCCTTTGAACCTTTAAATCATATCTTCATTGTCCACACATGATCTTCAAACTCCACTAAGGTTATATTCACACGTGACCTTGAAATATTTAAACCACACTAATGTTATATTCACATGCGACCTTTAAACATATAAATCACACTAATGTAATATTCACGCGTGACCTTTTAAACGTTTAAACAACACTAATGTTATATTCACACGTGACCTTTAACATTTAAATCACACTAATGTTTTATTCACACGTGACCTTTATACATTTAAATCACACTAAGGTTATATTCCCACGTGACCTTTAGACATTTAAACCATACTAATGTTATATTCACACGTGACCTTTAAACATTTTAAATTACACTAATGTTATATTCGCACGTGACCTTTAAACATGTAAACCACTCTAATGTTTATTCACACGTGATCTTGAAATATTTAAACTATACTAATGTCATATTTGCATATGACCTTTAAATATTTAAACCACACTAATGTTATATTCACACGTGACCTTTAACATTTAAATCACACTAATATTTATTCACACGTGACCTTTAAACATTTAAACCACACTAATGTTTATTCACACGTGACCTTTAAATATTTAAACCACACTAATGTTATATTCACACGTGACCTTTAAACATTTAAACTACACTAATGTTTATTCACACGTGACCTTTAAATATTTAAACCACACTAATAATATATTCGCATATGACCTTTGAATGTTTAAACCACACAAATATCATATTTCACATATGACCTTTAAGCTTTAAAATGCGCTGATATCATATTCACACTTGACCTTTAAACATTTAAACCACACTAATGTCATGTTCACATGTGACATTTAAACCTTAAAACTATTCTGTTTTATTTGCATGTGGTCTTTAAACCATACTCTCATAGTCAGACATGGTTTTAAACCACTCTAATGTTATACTAAAGTCGTATTCACACGTGACCTTTAAACCTTTAATCCGCAATAATGTCATATTCACACGTGATCTTTAAACCTTTAAACCTTACTGTAATATGCAGACATCCTTTAAACTGCCCTAATGTTATATTAACATGAAACCTGGAAAGCCTTAAGCATAATAATGCTATATTCACATGTCCCTTTAAAATTTAAACCACTCCAATGTTATATTTACATGCAAACTTTTAACCAAACTTATGTCATCTTCACACATGACCTTTAAATTTTTAAACCACTCTAATTTTATATTCACATGTAAACTTTAAACCACACTACAGAAATATCATATTCACACGTGGTCTTTAAATATTTAAATCATTGTAATGTTATATTCGCGTGCAGCCTTTTAACCAAGCTTTTATTATCTTCGCATATGACCTTTAAACATTTAAACCACTCCAATGTTATATTCATATGTAGAATTTAAACCACAATAATCTCGTAGTCACACATGACCTTTAAATATTTAAGTATTTAAGTCATTCTAATGTTAAATTAACAAGCAATTTTAAAAACGCACGAATGTCATATCAAATGCAAACTTTAAACCTTTAAATCACTCTGTCATATTCACTCGCGAACTTCAAACCTTTAGACCACTCTAATGTCATATTCAGACGTGACTTTTAAACCTTTAAGCCACTTTAATGTCATATTCAGATGCGAACTTTAAACCTTTAGACCACTCTAATGTCATATTCAGACGCGAACTTTAAACCTTTAAGCAACCTTTAATGTCATATCAGACCGAACTTTAAACCTTTAAACCACTCTAATGTCATATTCAGATGCGAACTTTAAACCTTTTAAACCCACTCTAATGTCACATTCAGACGTGAACTTTAAACCTATAAACCACTTTAATGTCATATTCTGACGCAAACTTTAAGCCTTTAAACCACTCTGTCAAATTCAAATGCGAACTTTAAACCATTCTAATGTCATATTCAGATGCGAACTTTAAACCTTTAAACCACTCTAACGTCATATTCAGACGTGAACTTTAAACCTTTAAACCACTCTAATGTCATATTCAGATGTGAACTTTAAACCTTTAAACGACTCTAATGTCACATTCAGGCGCGAACTTTAAACCTATAACCCACTCTAATGTCACATTCAGACGCGAACTTTAAAAAATTTAAACCACTCTAATGTCACATTGAGACGTGAACTTTAAATCTTTAAACTACTTTAATGTCATATTCAGAAGCGAACTTTAAACCTTTAAACAACTTTAATGTCATATTCAGATGCGAACTCAAAACTTTAAACCACTCTAATGTCATATTCAGATGCGAACTTAAACCTTTATCCACTCTAATGTCATATTCACTCGCAAACTTTAAACCTTTAGACCACTCTAATGTCATAATCAGACGCGAACTTTAAACCTTTAAGCCACTCTAATGTCATTCAGATGCGAACTTTAAACTTTTAAACCACTGTAATGTCACATTCAGACGCGAACTTTAAACATTTAAACCACTTTAATGTCATATTCAGACGCGAACTTTAAACCTTTAAACCACTCTGTCAAATTCAGGACGCAAACTTAAACCTTTAATTAAACCATTCAATTCATATTCAGATGCGAACTTTAAACCTTTAACCACTCTAATGTTATATTCAGACGCGAACTTTAAACCTTTAAACCACTTTAATGTCATATTCAGACGCGAACTTTAAACCTTTAAACCACTCTAACGTCACATTCAGATGCGAACTTTAACCCTTAAACCACTCTGCCACATTCAGACGCGAACTTTAAATCTTTAAACCACTATAATGTCACATTCAGGCTGCGAACTTTAAACCTTTAAACCACTCTAATGGCATATTCAGACGTGAACTTTAAACCTTAAACCACTCTAATGTCACATTCAGACGTGACTATAAATCTTTAAACCACTTTAGTGTCATATTCAGACG
>JANJGK010008003.1:22500-25000 GCA_039081455.1 Macrobrachium rosenbergii
GTGTATATATATATGCATGTATGTGTGAATGCACTCGCATGCTTCTTGCACAAAACCTATCCTAAAGCAAATATCTTCAGTAATATCTCTTCCCAACCCCCCCCAAACCCATTATGCACTTATCAACCAATCTCCCCTTTGCACTTAAAGAATTTAATCGAGAGACAGTGAGAAAATCTAACTCTGTCTCCCTTTAAAGGGAATTCTGGCAATTTCTTCCGTCTTGTTGCGCGCGGTGAGTAAAGCGGATTTGTTGCTACGAGTCATGAATATGCTAACCTGTTTAAAGGTAAGCGAAATGCTCGTGGTATCAAGCACTTCCTCCGCGAACGAGTACGATTCGTGTTTGCAATACGGCTTACTGAATGCGGGGCTGTTTATCTTGGCACGTCTGCTGAGTCGTTGCTTAAACGTTAAGGAGCTTTGTAGTGATTTCCTGCTTGTTATTTCCCTGTGGTGTTCGCTTGTGTATGTATGTGTGTATGTATGTGTATGTATATATATATATATATATATATATATATATATATATATATATATATATACATATATATATATATAAATATATATATCTACATATATATACAGTATATATATATATATATATATATATATATATATATATATATATATATATATATATATATATATATATATATATACAGTATGTATATATATATATATATATATATATATATATATATATATATATATATATATATATATATATATATATATATATATATATATATAAATATATATATATAAATGTATATATATGCTTATATAAATATATATATATATATATATATATATATATATATATACTTATTTATATATATATACATATATATATATATTTATATATATATACATATATATATATATATATATATATATATATATATATATATATATATATATATAGAGAGAGAGAGAGAGAGAGAGAGAGAGAGAGAGAGAGAGAGCATGATGGAAAGCATTGTATCTGATCATGCAGTTCAGCTTCAATAATTAGTTACTTGCGGACGGTGCCTTTTGTTTCGCTTTATTCCTATTTCCTACGTATAACCGAGTTAATTTCCCCTCTATATTTTACCGGAATTGTGACGAGACAGAGATAACTGCATGATTACCTCTGACTGAGGCACGACTGCAAAATCTACCACAGTCTTGATGATTCTTTTTTGTGTCACTTGTCATTCATTCTGTACGTGGAGGTTACTCTTAACTTCATTCAAGAATTGTGTCTCATAGTGAGGAGGTAAGGAAGAGAAAAATAATGCTTTTAACCACGCAGGTTCTTCTGTAGATTCCGTCTGCTAAAGAATTTCTATCTTGTGGCGTCCAAGGTGAGTTATAAGGCATTTATATGACTTCCTTTAGATGTTTAAAAGAATGCTTTATTTTCTGTTATCTGAATTAGTTCATGCCTTGGGTTAGCGAATTTTTTGAACAGCGGAAAATTCTGTTTTTGATTGATGTTCTCTTAGCGATCAAATTTAAAGTAATGTCATCCCCAGGTAATGATTACCTGTAGGAAGGTGAAATTTGTTCTATATGTATATATTTTCCTATAATTTCTTGGATATTTTCCATTTCTGATTTATTTGTTCATTTTTATTTAAATATAAGTTTCACAATGTTACAGCGCTAATTTAATAGTTTACCTTTGCAAGCTGAGATTATATCTCGGATCACCTCGGATTAGAAGCTTAACTCCCGATAGTCGTTATCGAAAAGGGATTAAAAAATGACTGGAAAAAATTAAAGGGGAAATTCAAACAATGGTTAGGTTATACAACTGACCTTTTTGTCATCAGTGACAGGAAGGTGCTTCTTGGTAATATCATCGAGAGACTTTGCTAACTGATTAAAATTACCTAATATAAAGAACTGTCTTTCACCATCACAAGTAATAATTCTCTCTCTCTCTCTCTCTCTCTCTCTCTCTCTCTCTCTCTCTCTCTCTCTCTCTGTTTTATTTCGAATATCTCTCTGAACAACTGTAAGCGCTGGATTAGTAATCTTCATTTGTCAAAATTTTGGTAATTGATAGCAAGGTCTATAATACACCAATTTCGGCGAGCAAATAGCTTTTATAATTGGAGTATCAGCTGGTAATTAACATAACGCTAATTCTAGTCTAATTATTGGTATGTGCAATTCTGCTTGTTGCGTGTGATATGCCATACGACACATTCATAACTGAAGCGTAATTTTGGATGATGCCGATATTATGATATTTGGGACATTATCAAAGAATGTCTTTAACATGCTTAAAATAGTTTATATGTCAAATTCGTTGGTTTTATTATTATTTCCTCCAATTAGGAATTTATATTTTTGTCTGAGTTTTTTGTTTCTTTGCTTTGTTTATTAGAAGGATTACACAAAATACTGTTGATTTTTATGAAAATAATCCCATTGAGCTAACAGAGATGCGTTCCACCTGAAAGCATAAAATTCTATAAAAAAAATCTTTCCTAATCAATCAAAT
>JANJGK010008004.1:0-22500 GCA_039081455.1 Macrobrachium rosenbergii
CTTTGCTAAAAAAAAAAAATATTGACAACAACGAGTCCCACTTCAAATTTTAATAAGGCATAAATTATCATCAATTAACTAATAATATATCCACTTTCTTAAGGATAATACATTCCCGTCTGGGAGCAGTGCCGTCAGTGCACCTCATGCAGTGCACTGTAGGCATTACTTAAGGGTCTTTGCTTTTACTGTACCTTCTTTCATATTCTCTCCCATCTTACTTTCCACTCTCTCCCAACAATTGATTCATAGTGCAACTGCTTTGAGGTTTTCATCCTGTTACACCTGTCAAACCTTCTACTCTCAATTTCCGTTGCAGCGCTGAATGACCTCGTGGATCCCAGTGCTTGGCCTTTGGCTTAAATTCTGTATTCGGTTCAACCTTAAGGATAATATGAGCAGGATTACGATGCTTTACAGCGGCAAAAATTAAAATGGCAACAACGAGTTCCCTCTCCCCTTTTGGCAACCCAGGCAAAAACAGGCCCTTCTCGTCCAAACCGATTTTTGCGTAATCTCCTGAACCAACAAGAGGAAATTACCGTGAAATTCGGCATGAGGAGGACCGGCAGGGGTTGGGGTGGGGGTTGGGGGGGGCGGTGCTTCGATCACGGAGACTTTCGACCAATAGTTAGAGTGGGTTAGGATTCCACGGTCGATTTAGGACGGATTTTCTGAGCGATCGACGAATTTTTTTATTCGTCAAGACTTGTGGAGTCTGCTTCCTGTCACTTCATGTTTGCGTTGATTGGTGCTTTTGTGGAGGGAGGTGGTATAGAGAGAGAGAGAGAGAGAGAGAGAGAGAGAGAGAGAGAGAGAGAGAGAGAGAGAGAGAGGAAGAATTACCCTGTAAACTTCTGCTTTGAAGGAGGAAGATAGTTTCAGGGATAGAAAAATCGAGAGAGAGAGAGAGAGAGAGAGAGAGAGAGAGAGAGAGAGAGAGAGAGAGAGAGAGAGAGAGAGAGAGAGAGAGAGAGGAATTAATCGGTAAACTCCTGCTTATAGAGAGAGAGAAAGAGAGACAAAAAGAGAGGTGGGGGGGGGAGAGAGAGAGACTGAGATTACACAATAAAATCCGGCTTTTATGAAGGAAAAAACTTCAAGGACAACAAAAAATCTCTGCAGAGAGAGAGAGAGAGAGAGAGAGAGAGAGAGAGAGAGAGAGAGAGAGAGAGAGAGAGAGAGACTGAGATTACACAATAAAATCCGGCTTTTATGAAGGAAAAAACTTCAAGGACAACAAAAAATCTCTGCAGAGAGAGAGAGAGAGAGAGAGAGAGAGAGAGAGAGAGAGAGAGAGAGAGAGGGAGAGAGAAATTCTCCAGTAAACTTCTGCTTTCAAGAAGGAAGGTAGCTTCAAGGGAGAAAAATATATACTGAGAGAGAGAGAGAGAGAGAGAGAGAGAGAGAGAGAGAGAGAGAGAGAGAGAGAGAGAGAGAGAGAGAGAGAGAGAGAGAGAAATTAACCACAAAACTTCTTTATGAAGGAAGATAGCGTTAAGGCCAACAAAGAATCCCTGCCTAGAGAGAGAGAGAGAGAGAGAGAGAGAGAGAGAGAGAGAGAGAGAGAGAGAGAGCCAGCCTACCAGCCAGACTCCTGTCACCTCTTATGAACAACACTTGCCCCCGAAGACAAGAATCCAAGATTAGAACTGAACATCTTTCAAATGAATTCATAATTCAAAATCCGTCCCTGGGGCCAACTTTGTTACTTCAGATAGGATACGACTGGCTGCTTGGTCTACCGAACAGACCCGCTGATATTTATTATTATTATTATTATTATTATTATTATTATTATTATTATTATTATTATTATTATTTAGAAGATGAACCCTATTCATAAGCAACAAGCCCACCACAGCGGCCACTGACATGAAATTCAAGCTTCCAAAGAAATTATTATTATTATTATTATTATTATTATTATTATTATTATTATTATTATTATTATTATTATTATTATTATTATTATTATTATTATTCAGAAGATGAACCCTATTCATATGGAACAAGCCCACCACAGAGACCATTGACTTGAAATTCAAGCTTCCAAAGAATATTATGGCGTTCATTAGAAGTAAGGGAGGATAAAAGTAAACAGAAAAAAAAAATAATATAAAAAATTAATAAACAGATAAAACTGTATTAAAATGCAATGACAATAGCATTGCGCTAGTAATGCATTGCATCTTCTCTTGAACTTCCGAAGTTCCAATTGCAAGACGTCCTCAATAGGATGACTGTCCCACAGTCCAACGGTGTCAGGAGGAATAAAGGACCTCTGGAACTTTGGTCAAAGGAACCAGCTTCCACAGAACAGTAATTGTCCATCACGATTGAGAGGAATCTCTTGTTTGTGTCTTCCGGGTATCGACGGGCGTCTGACAAGCGGGGCGTAATCTTAATGGGCGCCGGGTAGGGCGTGATTAATCAAAGATGGCCGACCTGCCAGGCGTTGATTGATAGCTACCCTGTCTTCCACTTTAGAAGTTCTTCCACTTTAGAAGTTCATCATCGCATTCCGAAGGCCACGAGAAATTCTCTTTTGATTTGCCGTGTGACCTGGCGTTGCACGAAGTAAGCGAAGTTGTTAGTATTTCTATGAATAATAAAGGTATTGAGGAAAGAATGCATAAAGAAATTAGAGTTTGATTATTAAAAAATTCTCTTTTAATTGGGAGTATGACCTGGCGTTGCACGGAGTTAAGCGAAAGTGTTAATATTTTCTAGAAATAATAAAGAACAAGTAAAAAATGCGCCGATGTTTCTTCGGCGCAGTCTAGTTTTCTTTACAGCCGCTACAGCGTATAATCAAGGCCACCGAAAACAGATCTATCTTTCGGTAGTCTCTGTATAATGCTGTAGGAGCCTTGGCCCATGAACTTTTAACCATGACCCGGTGGTGGCCTATCATATATCGTTGCCAGAAGCACGATCATGGCTAACTTTAACCTTCAATAAAATAAAAAACTACTGAGGCTAGAGGGCTGCAATTTGGTACGTTTGGTGATTGGAGGGTGGATGATCAACATACCAATTTGCAGCCCTTTAAGATCTGAGGGCGGACAATATAAAAAGAAAATAGAGTTTAGTATGGATTCAGAATTATGACAGATGACTGAAGGGTTGACAGGGGAAGAGCAGTGTGGGTTTAGGCTCACTTCTTTTATTAAGATTTAGACCACCCGTGCAAATCGAAGCGGTCAGTCATGTGGCTGGTTAATAGACGACTATTGTGGGTCTCAGCTTGGGTGAAAGGAGAGAGAAAGAATACCATGTAATAGAATCTGTTTATTATTCATTTTTTTTCACGCATTCCCTCTCGGATTTCAAGTCTTTCAGGAAAAGTCAGGTCAAAGCGTATTTGGTAGATAATGATACAGAGATGGTAAGATTATATATATATATATATATATATATATATATATATATATATATATATATATATATATATATATATATATATATATATACACACAGTATATACAGATGTATGTATACATACATATATATACGTATATATAATTATCAATGCATATATGATATCGAATCTAGTGTGCATACGCGAATATCTGACGTTAATCAAAGCTGCGTCTTGTTGGGCCGGTCCTCAGGAACTTGAGAAATAATGGCCTTCGCTGGGAGCTCTCGTGTTTCCTGACGGGCGCGGTGTGTCCTTCGGTTGGGGGCGCGATGTCTGGTCCTTCGTTCGCCTGCCTAATCTCCTCCTACCGGAGGGGAGTAAAGGATAAGACTCCTATTGAATAATCAAGGTCGGTCACTGGGTAGCGAAGTTTACGGCCTCCGCTATTAAGAGGCGGCCATACTTGTCCTCCTGAATTTCAAGTCAGTGGCCCCTTTGGTGGGCTTGTTCCATATGAATAGGGTTCTTCATCTTCTGAATAATAATAGTAATAATAATAATAATAATAATAATAATAATAATAAAACAAATCCACAGTTATGTATGGGTACAAATGTTTAAAGATAAATTTCTACAGAGAGCTTTCGGGAATAGGTTCGATTCCTGTTTTCAGTCGAAGAGATTCCCGAAAACTCTCTGTAGAGATTTATTTTTGAACATATGTACCCATACATAACTGTGGATTTGTTTCTCCGTGTCAAGACTCATGCTACTATGAGTATTTTTAATAATAATAATAATAATAATAATAATAATAATAATAATAATAATAATAATAATCTCTGTGTACTACCTGACCGCCTTCTATCAGCCCTTGTAAGGATAACTGCCTATCGTGGGCGCCGATAAAATGCTGATGTAAAGCCCATTTGCGTCTGTGGGCCAATATACATCTCCGGAGGTCCTTTGGAGTGTGTGAGATTTACAGACCTCATCTGGAGGTGCTGTTTTCCATTACTTTTATTCATTATCAGCGCTGCTACCGGGTTAGGTTTGCCGGAGATCCTGAGGTTTATCTTTTGGGTAAGGAGCTCTGGAGGTTATCCACGTAGGGGGCAATACTTGAAGTCCTTTACAGCGTTCCTTCGTCCCATAGCTGCAACCCCTTTCATTTTTATTACTGTACCTCCATTCATATTCTCTTTCGTCCATCTTGCTATCCACCTGCTCCTAACAATTGATTGATAGTGCAACTGCGAGGTTTTCCTCCTGTTACACCTTTCAAACCTTCCTTTCTCTCAGATTCCCTTTCAGCTCCGAATGACCGCGTCACAAATCCCAGCGCTTGACCTTTGGCCCTAAATTCCATATTCTGTTCTATTCTTGGGGTTACCCCCCTCCTGACGATCCTACGTAGGATGCTTCAATCATCCTTGTGTGCAGAACCACAACTTATTCGTTGATAACGGACGAATTCGGTCAATTTCGTTATATATGTTTCTATAGATGCGGTGCAGTTTTGAACGCTATTTTTACATAGACGCTCACTGTCCGCTATAAACTTCTTTTTTTTTATATAGAGGGCCGGGCGTTCCGACCGTGCGTTCAAACAAGCAACAGTCGGCATTGTTCGTTGCTTTTGTATGTATGTATGTATGTATGTATGTATGTATGTATGTATGTATACATATATAAATACACGTATATGTATATATATATGTATGTATATATATAAATGTATATATATTATATATATATATATATACATATACATATGACTGTGAAATATTTTCTGTTAAAACAGAATTCCATCAAATATAAGGAGCCCATAAAAATGCCAAAATGTGGAAAGTAAAGGCTACATTTCAGAGACCAAACTGTCTCTCTCCTCAGGCAAATGTGGAAATATAGCCTTTACTTTCCACATTTTGGCGTTTTTATGGGCTCCTTATATTTGATATATATATATATATATATATATATATATATATATATATATATATATATATGATGGTGTGTGTGTGCTTGTATGTGTGTATACGAAAGTTTTGAATTGTCCTTCTTGGTGTTTTACCAGGACATCAAGAAGCGGCAAGGTCTTCTGCTAGCTGAGCTCTGTGGTGAAGTTGAACACGGAGCTCCTTCTCAAGGCATCTGCTAATTATCTGGTATCGTCAGCTCCCTCTATTCCATAAATCCTCGGTGGGGTAGCGCCGTCAGTGCACCTCATACTTTGCACTGTACGCGTCCCTTCTGTCCATAGATCCAACCCCTTTCATTCCTTTTACTTTACCCCCGTTCATATTACCTTTCTTCCGTCTTCCTGTTACACCTTGCAAGCCTTTTTTATTCTCAATTTCCGTTTCAGCGCTGACTGACCTCATCTAGATCCCAGGGCCTGGCCTTTGGCCTAAATTTTATACTACAGTTCCAGTTCGTGGTTGGAATCCCATTCTTCGAAATAGTTCCCGCCCCCTAAATTTTATATTCCAATCCCAGTTCCTAGTTGGAATCCCATTCTTCGAAATAGTTCCCGCCCCCTAAATTTTATATTCCAATTCCAGTTCCTAGTTGGAATCCCATGCTTAATCCGTCTACTTCCCGAAATAGTTCCCGCCCCTTAAATTTTATATTCCAATTCCAGTTCCTAGTTGGAATCCCATTCCTACTCCGTCTATTTGCCGAAATAGTTCCCGCCCCCCAAATTTTACATTCCAATTCCAGTTCCTAGTTGGAATCTCATGCTTACTCCGAAATAGTTGCCGCCCCCTGAATTTTATGTTCTAATTCCAGTTTCTAACTGGAATCCCATTCCTACTCCGTCTACTTGCCGAAATAGTTCCCGCCCCTTAAATTTTATATTCCCAATTCCAATTCCTAATTGGGGTCCCATGCTTACTCCGAAATAGTCCTCGTTCCCTAAGTTTTATATTCCAATTCCAATTTGGGATCCCATCCCTATTCCCATCCATTTGCCGAAATAGTTCCTGCCCCTAAATTATATATTCCAATTCCAATTC
This sequence comes from Macrobrachium rosenbergii, assembly GCA_039081455.1. Classification (NCBI taxonomy): domain Eukaryota; kingdom Metazoa; phylum Arthropoda; class Malacostraca; order Decapoda; family Palaemonidae; genus Macrobrachium; species Macrobrachium rosenbergii. The sequence goes on from JANJGK010008004.1 coordinate 6,388, forward strand.
CCAGTTGGGATCCCATCCCTATTCCCATCTATTTGCCGAAATAGTTCCGCCACCTAAATTTTATATTCCAATTCCAATTCCTAGTTGGGATCCCATCCCTATTCCCATCTATTTGCCGAAATAGTTCCCGCCCCCTAAATTTTATATTCTAATTCCAATTCATAGTTGGGATCCCATTCCTGTTCCCATCTATTTGCTGAAATAGTTCCCGCCCCCAAATTTTATATTCCAATTCCAATTCCTTGTTGGGATCCCATGCTTACTCCGCAATAGTCCTCGCCCCCAAAATTTTATATTCCAATTCCAATTCCTAGTTGGGATCCCATCCCTGTTCCCATCTATTTGCCGAAATAGTTCCCATCCCCTAAATTGTATATTCCAATTCCTAGTTGGGATCCTTCGTCACTCCGTCTACTTGCCGGAATAGTTCCCGCGCCCCCGCTGGGAGAGAACTAGAACCTCCTTCAGCATACTATCTCTGAGGACATCTTCGTTCGCGGGCGGCGGGTTCTTATCGGACCTGTATACACGACCGGGGACGATGTTGATCGTGTCTTCTGCGCGAACGTTCGTAAATAAGCTTCCGAGGCGATGTCGGCCCTCGGGTACTCCTCATCTTATGACTTGGACCATCGACGGATCGTCTCTTGTTTGCCAATTTTTCATGAGTTGCATTTGAAAAGGGATCTTTCTGACAGCCGTAATTGATCGCCGATCCCCTTTTCCTGCCGGGAGGAACCAGATTCGCCGAATGGCAGCACCAGTATGCAGTAAATGGGCCTCGCTGTCAAATTTCTCAGTTCCAGAGGTCCTTTAGTCCTCGCGCCGTTGGACTGTGGATCAGCCTCCCTGAGAATCGTGCAATTGGAACTTCAGAAGTTCAAGCAAAGTTCCAGTACGTTGCTACCCTCATGCTATTCCCCCTTGCATCTTAATGATTTACGTTAGTTTTTATCTATGTATTTATTAATTTTTTATTTTATTTTTATTTTGATTTTCTAATAACTGTTTTTTTTATGCATTCCAATTACCTTCTTTAGAAGCTTAAATTTCAAGTCAGTGTCACTGTGGGCTTGTTCCATATGAATAAGGTTCGTCTTCTGAATAATAATAATAATAATAATAATAATAATAATAATAATAATAATAATAATAATAATAAATGCAGGACCTTCGCTATCCTGTAGGTTTAGGATTTGTCATCTGGGATATGACGGACATCAAAAGGTTGCCTGCCCTGTGGGTATTTAATCCCGTAGGGGGTTAGTGCCGTCAGTGCACCTCATGCGGTGCACCTGTAATCATTACTTAAGGTTCTTTGCAGCTTCCATGGTCCCTAGCTGCAACCCCTTTCGTTCCTTTTACTGTATCTCCTTGCATATTCTCTTTCTTCCATCTTACTTTCCTCAACCCTCTGCTAACAATTGATTCATAGTGCAACTGCTGAAGGTTTTCCTCTTGTTGCGCCTTTCAAACCTTTTTACAGAGCTGAATGACATCATAGGTCCCAGCACTTGGCCTTTGGCCTAAATTCTGTTCTATTCCCGTAACCGGGTCCATTAGTCACCTTTTGGCCTTGGGAATTTCACAAAGTCACAAGCCCTGATATCCTCTTTCTGAGGTCCTTGTTGTACAGTAGAATAGAATATAAAATTTAGGCCATAGGCCAAGCGATGGGACCTATGAGGTCATTCAGCGCTGAAAGGGAAAGCAGTTTTCACCAGAAACTGACGCAGGAGATTCGGGCAAAACTGCGATGTGAAGATTCCTGGAAGCTTATTGATGCCATTAAATCAGTTGTTCTCAATAGAAACTTTTTAGGGGAAAATCTATGCCCTAAAGTTTCTCTCTCTCTCTCTCTCTCTCTCTCTCTCTCTCTCTCTCTCTCTCTCTCTCTCTCTCTCTCTCTCTCTCTCTATATATATATATATATATATATATATATATATATATATATATATATATATATATAAACACAATATGTGTATATATACATACATGTGTCAGCTATCCCCACCAACCCAGTGACAATTCGATCGATTTTTAGATACAAAAGAAAAGTTGAACCCTCTTGTGGCATCTAACATTGTCCATTTATATATACTTGTCCTAGATGTGATCTAGGAAAATATATTGGAGCTTCGAGAAGACTTCTAAAATTCCGAATTATCATCTGAATTTTCCAGCCACCTTGACTGTGCAAAGTTTTGTTATTATTATTATTATTGTTATTATTATTATTATTATTATTATTATTATTATTATTATTATTATTATTATTATTATTATTATTATGCAGAAGACGAACCCTACTCATATGGAACAAGCCCACCAAAGGGGCCACTGCCTTGAAATTCGAGCTTTCAAAGAATATAGTACAAATTAGGAAGAAGAAAGAGGAAGTAAAGGGAAATACGGAAAAAAGAAATCTAACTTATTAAAAATAATGAATTAATGAATTAATAAATAGATGAAAATGTATTAAAATGCAAGGGGAATAGCATTAGGGTAGCAATGCATCGCACCTTCGCTTGAACTTCTGGAGTTCCAATTGCAGACATCCTCAGTAGGGAGACCGTTCCACAGTCCAACTTTGTGAGGAATAAAGGACCTCTCTCCTTTAGTTATTCCAGTCATTCGTCTTCCTTCCTCCACTGGAAATGGTACTATTTGTATTGTAATTGTGAATTTGTAGATGAGTACTTTTATTGTTAATTTAATTTCATTATTGCAATATTCAGCTTGAAGATGCGGCTGGTCCCCGAAACGGTGCATTTAATGAAACTATGAAAATATGAAATGGACATTCCATTGGAACCCTTTCCATTCTCTCTCTCTCTCTCTCTCTCTCTCTCTCTCTCTCTCTCTCTCTCTCTCTCTCTCTCTCTCTATATATATATATATATATATATATATATATATATATATATATATATATATATATATATATATATATATGCAATCTATATATATAAATATATATATATATGTATTATATATGTATACAATGTATTATTTATCTTTCTGTCTAAACATACATACATACATATATACTTATACAAATATATATATGCATGTATGTATATACAAATATATATGTATACATATATATATGTATCTATATATATATATATATATATATATATATATATATATATATATATATATATATATATATATATATATATATGTATATATATATACACTCGCACATACACACACACACATGGTTACATACATACGAGTATATAGTGAACTGGTTTAAATGCTCCCGTCCACAACCACCGAGATAAAAAAAAAAAAAAAAAAAAACTAAAGAAATTCTTGCTCAGTTTCCGACCGAACAAAACCTCGGCCAAAAAAAAAAAAAAAAAAAAAAAAAAAAAAAAAGCAGAAGCGAGCGCTCAGCCAAGCTTGACTTTCCTCAGTCATATTATCATGAACGAATATAAATAAGGACTGAACCCAAAACGCGTCTGCGAATTATGGCGATGCAACACGATAAAAAAATTGATTCTAAAATAGATAGATTCTTCGACGGCGATGGTAACCGGTCGCTATTAAAAACTGAGTAAAAAATGCGCCGAAGTTTCTTCGGCGCGATCTGTTTTCTGTACAGCATATAATGCTGTATGAAACTCTCAGCCACGGCCCGCTGGTGGTGCCGAAAGGCGCCAGACGCACGATCACGGCTAACTTTAACCGTAAATAAAATCAAAACTACTGGGGCTAGAGGGCTGCAATTTGGTATGTTTGATGATTGGAGGGTGGATGATCAACGTACCCATTTGCATCCCTCTAGCCTCGGTAGTTTTTAAGATTTGAGGGCGGAGAGAAAAAGTCCGGACGGACAGACAGATATCAGCCATCTCAATAGTTTTCTTTTACAGAACACTTATATATGAACCGAACCCAAAACGCGCCGGCGAATTATGGCGATGCAACACGATAACAATGCCGATTCTAAAATAGATGAATAGATTCCTCGACGGTGGTGGTAAGCTATTATGAGAATATAGATGGACCGACCACCTCGTCAATCGTCGGGTTCTACTGAAGCCTAATCACTGACCTCCGGTTATTTAAGATATAAATACTTCTCCCGCGGACCTTATCGTCCGGGTGAGATATGTAGTTGTGTGTGTGCGTATGTGTGTACTTTTTTGTGTGTAATTTGCCTTTGGTCCTGGTTATAATAAGTCGGGAATTGGTAGGTGTTTGGTCTCCTTTTTTGGGAATTTTTTTTTACAGTGTTTTTTTTTTTTTTCCTCGTCAATAGTTGTTTGGGAATGCATGCAAGATTACTAGGATTTTGTGGTTATGAAAATATATAGATGCAGCTTTGTGTTAGAATAGATATGTTTGTGTGTGCGTATATATATATATATATATATATATATATATATATATATATATATATATATATATATATATATATATATACATATTTTTATATATTATATATATATATATATATATATATATTGTATATATGTATATATTATATAAATTTTATATGTATGTATATATATATGTATATATACACACACACACACACACACACACACACACACACACACACACTCAATCTTCCACTCTTGCAATTCAGGTCAAATCGCTGAATCATTTTGACAGAGCCTCACCTTGGGGGAACTTTCCCATTAGGCCAAGAACACCGTGATTATTTAACCCTTGAAGATACGCCGATTTCGCAGCATACAAAAACAACCCTGATGTAATTACGAAATCAGAAAACAACAATGTTGTTATTAAGGAATCAGGCGAGACGAAAATACCTTTTATAGAGCCAGGAGAGAGGGAAATAAATAGAAGCATTTTTTTTTTTTTTGAGAAGGGAGTCTGAAATTTTCTGTCGAATATAAATTAAGACTTGACTTGATGGACGCATGACTGATATACAAGTTTTAATAGTTGGTCTGGAACCTCCGACATTATGGCTGCTGGAATCCAGACAGTCGGCAATGCGTGTGAGGGATCCTAAATAAGAACTGGAATTATTATTATTATTATTATTATTATTATTATTATTATTATTATTATTATTATTATTATTATTATTATTATTATTATTATTATTTATCAGAAGATGAACCCTATTCATATGGAACAAGCCCACCACAGGGGCCTTTGACTTGAAATTTAAGCTTCCAAAGAAATTATTATTATTATTATTATTATTATTATTATTATTATTATTATTATTATTATTATTATTATTATTATTATTATTATTATTATTATTTATCAGAAGATGAACCCTATTCATATGGAACAAACCCACCAAAGGTGGCCATAGACTTGAAATTCAAGCTTCCAAAGAATATTATGGTGTTCATTAAGAAGTAGTAAGACGAGGTCAGTTGAAATACAGAACGAAGAGATCTCGCTTATAAAAAAGAATTAATGAATAGATAAAAATGTAATAAAATGCAAGGAGAATAGTATTAGGGTATTAATGCGGTGCACCTTCGCTCGAACTTTTGAAGTTCCTATTGCATACATCCTCAGTGGGCAGGTTGTTCCACTGAAATTATAATAAATAAATAATTCTTTGATTTTGGTTGGAAAAATGGTGCCTAAGATACAGGGATGAATAAATATATTTGATAAATAAAATAGCATCAATTAATTTATAAGATTGCAAGACATATAGATATCAGATAAATAAATATTCCAAAAAATTGATAAATAAATTGAATGATTCATCAGTTAGTTAATAAGAATGGAAGGTAAATATATAGATTAAGAAATCAATCAAACTGTCGGTAAATTTAATAAACAGATTGAATAATCAGTCAGATTTTTAATAAGAATGCATGGTAAATGTATAAACAGCAAGTAAATAAATAAGTAGGATAATCATTTACAAGTGCAAAAGACATTTGCTTGGTCTACATTTGGCTGCCTAGAATACTGTAGTTTCTTGTATCTTAAGCTATTATTCAGTTGACTAAAACCTCTGTAGGTTTTTGTATCCTAAACTGCATTTAGAAGACCAAGACTATAATATTTTGTATCTTAGACAACATATTTTGTATCTTAGACCACATGCTATATAGCTGGCTGTAGTTTCTAGTGTCTTAAACTATATTTAGTTGACTTAAAATTCTGTAATTTAGTTTTGTGTCCCAGACCACATTCAGAAGACTAAAAACTTTAATTTCCTGTAACTTAGGCTACATTTATGTAGTGGACTGAAGACTCTGTGGTTTCTTGGATGTTATATTACAATATATTCAGAAGACAAAAGCCAATTTATTTTATCCTAGACATTTGTATAGTTCCAGTTAAAGTTCAAGCGATGATGCAATGCACTAGTACCCCAATGCTGTCCTCCTTGCATTTTAATACATTTTTGATGTATTTGTTTATTTATTTTTGTATTTTTCATGAGTGAGATCTCTTCTTTCTGTATTTCCCTTTACTTTCTCTTACTTTCTAATGAGAGCCATATTGTTTGGAAGCTTGAATTTCAAGTCAGTGGCCCCTTTGATGGGGTTTGTTCCATAATAATAATAATAATAATAATAATAATAATAATAATAATAATAATAATAATAATAATAATAATCATAATAATAATAATAATAATTTCTTTGCAAGCTTGAATTTCAGGTCAATGGTCCCTGTGGGTTTGTTCCATATGAGTAAGGTTCATCTTCTGAATAATAATAATAATAATAATAATAATAATAATAATAATAATAATAATAATAATAATAATAATAATAATAATAGTAATAATAATAATAATAATAATTTCTTTGGAATCTTGAATTTCAGGTCAATAATGGCCCCTGTGGCGTTGTTCCATATGAATAGAGTTCATGTTCTGAATAATAATAATAATAATAATAATAATAATAATAATAATAATAATAATAATAATAATAATAATAATAATAATAATAATTTCTTTGGAAGCTTGAATTTCAGGTCAATGGCCCCTGTGGGTTTGTTCCATATGAATAGGGTTCATCTTCTGGATAATAATAATAATAATAATAATAATAATAATAATAATAATAATAATAATAATAATAATAATAATAATAATAATAATAATAATAATAATAATAATAATAATAATTTCTTTGGAAGCTTGAATTTCAAGGCAATGACCCCTGTGGGTTTGTTCCATATGAATAGGGTTCATCTTCTGAATAATAATAATAATAATAATAATAATAATAATAATAATAATAATAATAATAATAATAATAATAATAATAATAATAATAATTTCTTTGGAAGCTTGAATTTCAGGTTAATGGCCCCTTTGGTGGGCTTGTTCCGTATGGATAGGGTTCATCTACTGAATAATAATAATATAGTGGACTAAAGAATTAATGGTTTCCTGTATTTATACTACATTTAGCTAGCTAAAAACTATAATTTCTTTGTGTCTTACACATTTTCGAACGAGACAGATAACGATTAGTGGTCGAAAATAGCCAGAAAATACAAGCATTACTGGGTTAAAAAATAAGGTTAAATTTGAAAAATAAAATAAAATTTAGAAAATAAGATAAAATTTGAAAATAAAATTTTAATAAAGTAAAATTTCAAAAATAAAAATAAAAATTAAAAAATCAAATAAATTCGAAAAAATGAAAAAAATATAAAAAATAAAATTTAAGAAATAAAATTAAATTTTAAAAATAAAGTAAAATTTTAAAAATGAAAAAAATTTATAAATAAAATAAAATTTTAAAAATGAAAAAAATTTGTAAATAAAACAAGATTTTAATGCTGAAGTAAAATTGCAAAAATATAAATTAAAATTTGAAAAATAAAATGAAATTTCAAAAACAAGATAAAATTTGAAAAGTAAAGCAAAATTTTAAAAACAAAATAAAATTTGTAAATGAAATAAAATTTTAAAAGTAAGATAAAATAAAAAAATTTAAAAAATCTACAAATAAAACAAAATGTTTAAGATAAAATCAAATTCGAAAACTTTCCAGGCGTGTTAGGTGAGAAGTTGTTAGCCGGAGCAGTAATCCTGAATGTGAACCGGACTGGGAAATTATATATACTAAAATAGGTTTTAATGAGAGCGTCAAACAGAGAGATGGTTTAAATTCCAGTTTTACTTTCGTGGTAGCCACGCAGTCATTAGAGTTAAAAGAAGCAGATACTCGTATAACAAATTGAACTGGGGAAATTACAGGTTTTAAACTATCCCTTTTTTTCTTGAAAGCACTCAGGAAAGAGACGGTATCAATTAGGGTGTATTTTTGGGTGGTCCTGAAATTACATTCGTTCGGTTTAATAGTGTTATTATTATTCAGAAGATGAAGCCTATTCGTATGGAACAAGTCCACCACAGGGGCCATTGACTTAAAATTCAAGCTTCCAAAGAATATTGTGGTGTTCATTTGGAAGAAGTTAAAAAATTTATTATTATTATTATTATTATTATTATTATTATTATTATTATTATTATTATTATTATTATTATTATTATTATTATTATTATTATTATTATTATTATTATTATTGTTATTCAGAGGATGAAGCCCATTCGTATGGAACAAGCCCACCACAGGGGCCATTGACTTAAAATCCAAGCTTCCAAAGAATATTGTGGTGTTCATTTGGAAGAAGTTAAAAAATTTATTATTATTATTATTATTATTATTATTATTATTACTATTATAATTATTATTATTATTATTATTCAGAAGATGAAGCCTATTCTTATGGAACAAGCCCACCACAGGGGCCATTGACTTGAAATTTAGGCTTCCAGTGAAAAATTCAAGCTTCCAAAGAATATTAGGCTATGCTGTTCATTTGAATGAAGTTACAAGATTTATTATTATTATTATTATTATTATTATTATTATTATTATTATTATTATTATTATTATTATTATTATTATTATTATTATTATTCAGAAGATGAAGCCTATTCTTATGGAACAAGCCCACCACAGGGGCCATTGACTTGAAATTCAAGCTTCCAAAGAATATTATGGTGTTCATTAGGAAGTAAGAGAGATTAAAGGGGAATACAGAAAGAAGATATCTCACTTATTAAAAAGAAAAAATAGATTAATAAATTAATGAATAGATAAAAACGTGTAGTTTCTGACAGAAGGGATATTGTACTGATTCAGTTCCGAAGAATGGTAACGACTGAGAAAGAATTGTTAAAGAAAAAGATCATTTTTGTCTTAAAATTTCGTGAAAATTATCATACGAATTTGTTCTCAAACTGCGAGAAAAACAACTTAAAAAATCTTTCTCAATTTGAGTGAAAATTATTAACAGCAAATTGAGCTTAGAATGTGAGCATCAATAAAGAAACTTTTTGAACTTATTTTCGAGATTCGTGAATATTCCAAAGAGATATTATTCCGAAGTTACTTGACAATTTGAGAAATGATTCTCAAATGACGCAGACATTATTGCAGAAGATTCTTCTCAATGTTCGCGTGGATTGTAGCGTCAAAATATTCGATGACAGAACGGGATATATTCAGCGAGGATATTCTGTCGAATAAACATATGTTTTGTATAAGATCCACAATTATAATATATCAATGTACTGAAGATGAGCCCAGGATAGGGTTCGAAAGCTTTTTGTGCATTTTTATAAAGTTTCACATCCCACCATTGGTATATTATTGTGTACCTTATACAAAATTACTCCTGTTCTAGACATTGAGAGTTCTAAACAATAATAATAATAATAATAATAATAATAATAATAATAATAATAATAATAATAATAATAATAATAATAATAATAATAATCAGGCGTAAATTCTATTGTACGCGGACATTTGTAATACTATCATAATGTGCAAAACACTACAAAGTAAAACACGATAAAAGACTTCTAATAATTACAAAAATATGCCTGTTAAAATGTAAATGAAAATTTTCAAAAATATTTTAGGTGGGTAACTGGAATAAAGAAAGTATTGCAGAAAACCCAGCGTTGTTAGATGAACGAAATTGAAAATATCTCTTACTGAAATTGAAAACATTCAAGAATATTTTAGAGACAAATAAAACATAAGTAAATCATTAAAATAGAGGATTATTCGTTAAAATAAAACATAATTAGGTAAACGGAATATTCTTAGAAAGAGAAAACTTGTAAATTAAGGTAAAATTATTCCTGTAATGAGTCGAATGTTTATGCCATATTTTCTTTTTATTATAGACCTTTTTCTTAGTAAAACCTAACGTTTTATCTTGCCCGGACCCACAGAAAGCAAAGCTCAGAAAACAAAATTAAAGAAAATGGAAGAAAGGAGAGACGTCGAAAGCTTGCAAACTCTCTGTCACTTTTATCCCTGTCACCACTAAGCTTCGGAACGCTCTTTCTTCTCCCGTTTTCCCTGTTCTTCTCCTCCCCCCTGAGTTCCCCCCCAAGAAAAGGTGATTGGATTGACCCTTCCAATCGGCTTGCTCATTTATTATTATTATTGTTATTATTATTATTATTATTATTATTATTATTATTATTATTATTATTATTATTATTATTATTATTATTATTATTATTATTATTATTATTATATAATAATAATAATAATAATAATAATAATAATAATAATTATTATTATTATTATTATTATTATTATTATTATTATTATTATTATTATTATTCGGAAGATGAACCCTATTCTTATGGAACAAACCCGCAGGGGCCACTGACTGGAAATTCAAGCTTCCAAAGAATATTATGGTCATTGGAGAGAAGTTAGAGGAGGTCAATGGAAATGGCAAAAAAAAAAAAAAAAAAAAAGAGATCTCACTTATTAAGAAATACAAAATAAACAAAAAAATATAGATAAAAATATATTAAAATGCAATGAGAATAGTATTAGGGTAGCAATGCATTGCTAATAAGAGAATAAAGTCCTTTCCGACCTCCTTCTTAGACCTTCTCGAGGGAGTCATCATGTGTGATTTTGCCTCATAAAATCCGGATGAGGAATTTTTATAAGTGTTTGGGAGCTCAGAAATCATCTCTCGTCTCCACATAATTTCGTCCGATGAACTTCGTTCACCAGTCCCTCGATCTTCCATTATTCACTTAAGCGTTTCTTTTTTTTTTTTTTGCGGGGCTCCAGGACCGCCCACTAATCAGAGAAATGTAAAATAGTTTCTGAAGTATTTTTTAGTTCAGGTCGTCGCTGTGAATTTGCATTATAAAGTACGTAACTTATCCAGTTTTTTTGTGTCGTTTATTTTCCGCGAAAAATTGACAATTGCAAGGTCCCGGTTCTGCTCTGTGGTTTGAAGTTGATTAAATTCCGTTCCTGTTAGATTCTTCATTTCTTATTTTTCTTAGCGTGTAAGAATATTATTTTATGTTTTTAAAGGCATGCATTATCGTAAATTGATATATTTTTTATGGACACATTTTTTCGTATAGAATTTTTTTTTTTTTAACCATTATTTTAACTGGTGTACCCATACCAGGTAATAAGACGGATTGGATGAAGGCTGAAGTGAGTAATTACACAGACTTTAATGTGAATAGTTACACAGCATTTGAACTGAGTAATTACACAGACTTTGAAGTGAATAATTACAGTCACTGAAGTGAATAATTACTCAGCCTTTGAAATGAATAATTATGCACCATTTGAGATGAATAATTACACAGCCTTTATTGTGAATAATTGCAGAATCATTGAAGTGAATAATTACTCAGCCTTTGAAGTGAATAACTACACAGCCTTTAAAGTGAATAATTACACAGCCCTCGAAATGGATAATTACAGTCTTTGAAGTGAGTAATTGCCAGCCTTTGAAGTGAGTAATTACACAGCCCTTGAAGTGAATAATTACACGCCAGTCGAAGTGTATAATTGCACAGCCTTTAATGTGAATAATTACAGAGTCACTGAAGTGAATAATTACTCAACCTTTGAAGTGAATAATTACACAGCCTTTAATGTGAGTAATTACCCAACCTTTGAAGTGAATAATTACACAGCCTTTGAAATGAATAATGCCACATCATTTGAAGCGAATAATTACACAGCCTTTAATGTGAATAATTACAGAGTCATTGAAGTGAATAATTCCTCAGCCTTTGAAATGAATAATTAAACAACCTGCGAAATGAATCATTACAGTTTTTGAAGCGAATAATTACACCGCCTTTGAAGTGAGTAATTACACAGCCTTTGAAATTAATAATTGCACACCATTTGATATGAACAATTACACAGCCTTCAATATGAATAATTGCAGCCATTACAGTGAACAATTACTCAGCCTTCGAAGTGAATAATTACACAGCCTTTGAAGTGAATAATCACACAGCCGTTACAGTGAATAATTACTCAGCCTTTGAAATGAATAATTATGCACCATTTGAGATGAATAATTACACAGCCTTTATTGTGAATAATTGCAGAATCATTGAAGTGAATAATTACTCAGCCTTTGAAGTGAATAACTACACAGCCTTTAAAGTGAATAATTACACAGCCCTCGAAATGGATAATTACAGTCTTTGAAGTGAGTAATTGCCAGCCTTTGAAGTGAGTAATTACACAGCCCTTGAAGTGAATAATTACACGCCAGTCGAAGTGTATAATTGCACAGCCTTTAATGTGAATAATTACAGAGTCACTGAAGTGAATAATTACTCAACCTTTGAAGTGAATAATTACACAGCCTTTAATGTGAGTAATTACCCAACCTTTGAAGTGAATAATTACACAGCCTTTGAAATGAATAATGCCACATCATTTGAAGCGAATAATTACACAGCCTTTAATGTGAATAATTACAAAGTCATTGAAGTGAATAATTCCTCAGCCTTTGAAATGAATAATTAAACAACCTGCGAAATGAATCATTACAGTTTTTGAAGCGAATAATTACACCGCCTTTGAAGTGAGTAATTACACAGCCTTTGAAATTAATAATTGCACACCATTTGATATGAACAATTACACAGCCTTCAATATGAATAATTGCAGCCATTACAGTGAACAATTACTCAGCCTTCGAAGTGAATAATTACACAGCCTTTGAAGTGAATAATCACACAGCCGTTACAGTGAATCATTACACAGCCTTTGAAGTGAATAATTACACAGCCTTCGAAATGAATAATTACAATCTTTGAAGTGAGTAATGAAATATCTTATTGCGGGTGAATGCCCTCAATTCTTAATGGCTCTTCCAGCGAGTGTTCATTTGCACAGATTATATTCTAACTCATGCTCTGAGGCGCCCCTAGCTAAAATACAGAACATTATCCTGTATAAAAGTAGTGTAATGTTCTGTAAAACACTGGTCCAACTGGTAATCCTGAAGAGCAAGACAAAAAGGCTCAAATGAGTAAGAGAATGAAGGATAAATCAAGACAGAAAGATACTTATTATCAAGTATGCAGCGAGAATGAAGATTGAGTAAAAAAATATATTACAAAAATTAGACAGATGACATCCATGGCACTCGTTGCACACGTATACAGAAATATATAAATAAAACACTGTAAAGCAAAAAGAAATTCAATGAAAACTTTAAAAACTACTTAATGTAATTCCTTTATCATTCAGGTAATCAAGCAATATGGAAAGATGATGACGAAGACGAAAGGAAGAAAAAATAATAAAGAAAATTGGTTCAGTGAAGTTCTGTCGCTTTCTGGCAACCCCCCCCAGAGACTCGGTGAGTCCCAGCCGTCCATATACGACTTTCCAGCGCTGACTGCTTCCAGACGTCTTGTGGTTCCAGGACGGGTAACAGCGCTCTTCCAGGTCAGTTAGAATATAAGGTGCTCTTTCCAGGTTGTGTTTGTGATTACTTTTATCTTTTATTCAAAGTTTTTCTGCTTGAATTCATTCATTTTCCTTGTGCTTGTGCTTACATATAGTTCATGTATACACACACGCACACATACACACACACACACACACACACACACACACATATATATATATATATATATATATATATATATATATATATATATATATATATATATATATATACCCTAATACTATTCTTGCATTTCAATACAATTTTACCGATTTTTTAATTTATTTTTTCTTTGTTAATAAGTCATCTCTTCTTTCTGTATTCCCCATTATCTCCCCTTACTTCTTCCTTACGAAGCTTTTTTGTGCCCCATACTTTCGTTTTCCTCAAGTTATCAGATAATATGTCCTTTTTTAAGTCTGTTTCTATCATTGCGTTCGTCAGTTTACAATGTTTATTACTTTTGCTTCATAATGTTAATCGTTCCAATTTCCTTTCTTCTCCTCTCTATAGATTAACCATGTTCAAATTTCTTCATTTTCCTTCTGTTACTTCTTTCTAATGAACACTATCATATTCTTTGGAATTTTAATAATAATAATAATAATAATATTATTATTATTATTATTATTATTATTATTATTATTCTTTGGAAGCTTGTTCCATCTGAATAGGGTTCATCTTATTAATAATAATAATAATAATAATAATAATAATAATAATAATAATAATAATAATAATAATAATAATATCTTTTGTAACTTCTTCCAAATAAGCAACATATTCTTTGGAAGCTTGAATTTCAAGTCAGTGGCCCCTTTGGGCTTACTCCATATGAATAGGGTTCATCTTCTGAATAATAATAATAATAATAATAATAATAATAATAATAATAATAATAATAATAATAATAAATCTTGTGTTTTCATAAACAGCGCCATAGCGATTCACCAGTGTTCATTACCTCTCGTCATTACCTGTTACACACACCTTTCGTGACCTCCCCTCATTATCAGCCATCTTTATTCCCCGTAAAAACACTTTTTTTTTTTTCATTCTTATTTATCTTATTCGGCTCACGTGCAATCTGCTCCTTGCAATTTATTGCTGTTTGTTTCGTGCGTCATTTTCATAAATTATTTTGAGGGGTTTGTTTCACAGAAATTTATTTTTGCGTGTATGTGTGGACGTTGGCTTCTATGCTTAATCGTGTGTAACGAGTATGTGCATACATACATACATACATATGTATATGCATACGTATATGCAAACATACATACATACATACATACATACATACATACATACATACATACATACATACATACATACATGCTTTAGAAATAAAGGAATATATACATTAGTATTAATGGACAAGAAGAAGTTGAAACAATGGTTGTTAATATTAACCTTCTATATTTAATCATGTGTAACGAGTATATACATACATACATACATACATACATACATACATACATACATACATACATACATACATACATACATACATACATACATACGACTTTGTAAATACAGGAATATGTACATTAGTATTAATGGACAAGAAAAAATAGAACCAATGGCTATTAATATAGACCTTCTATATTTAATCATGTGTAACGAGTATATACATACATACATACATACATACAACTTTATAAACAAAGGAATATATACATTAGTATTAATTAACAAGAAGAAATTAAAACAATGGCTGTTAACATTGACGGTGGAAGAGTAGATGCAGCTGATTCGTAAAGACAACTTGGATATAAAATTAATGTAACAGATGAAGGTAGAATGAAAAAAAGAAAGGAAGGTAGCAGAGTGAGTGCTGAAGATTGGGAATGCTCCGCGAAGGGACTGTTGAGCCAACTATCCTTTATGGGAGTGAAGGTTGTGCTGAATGGCTATGAAATGTCGCTTTTTTATTTTATTTTAATTTTCTGTATAAGAAAACTATTATGCCCAGCTTTGTCTGTCCATCCGCACTTTTTTCTGTCCTCACTTTTTCTGTCCGCCCTCAGATCTTAAGCACTTCTGAGGCTAGAGGGCTGCAAATTGGTATGTTGATCATCCATCCTATAATCGCCAAACATATACCAAATTGCAGCCATCTAGCCTCAGTAGTTTTTATTTTATTTAAGATTAAAGTTAGCCATAATCGTGCGTCTGGCAACGATATAGGATCAGCCACCACCGGGCCGTGGTTAAAGTTTCATGGGCCGCTGCTCATACAGCATTATACCGAGACCACCGAAAGATAGATCTATTTTCAGTGGCCTTGATTATACGATGT
Organism: Macrobrachium rosenbergii; assembly: GCA_039081455.1. Classification (NCBI taxonomy): domain Eukaryota; kingdom Metazoa; phylum Arthropoda; class Malacostraca; order Decapoda; family Palaemonidae; genus Macrobrachium; species Macrobrachium rosenbergii. The sequence goes on from JANJGK010008004.1 coordinate 22,460, forward strand.
ACAGAAAACTCGATTGACTCTTTGGTGCGTTTTTTACTTGC
>JANJGK010008005.1:0-28544 GCA_039081455.1 Macrobrachium rosenbergii
CGAGGTAATATTGCGATTAACTTTATCAGGCTGAACTGAAGTTATTTCAACTAACAGGTTTTATTGTTTGAGTCTGAGGCCTTTATACAACAGTGTTTTATTATCATGAAATGTTTCACGCATCGAAAACCTTCCCCCTCTCCGGGACAAGTGTCTTCTTTGTAAATTTGAGATAGGGGTTTCCCACAAGCTGATGATTCTTCTCATGAATAAGTCAGTAAATGCTGCTATAATTGACTTCAAGTTATACACATGCTGAATTTTATTCAGAACTTCGTTATCGTTTCATACTTTTGTGTGTCGATTTTTCTTGTGTCGTACAGAATGGCGGACTCCACCGTTTCGAGAAACAACCTGTTCATTTTGGGGTAAAAGCTGTGAATGAAGCTGCGGCCTATGCCTGCGAACATAAAATGTGAGTTCCTCTCATTTCCTTGTGAGTTTGGTCAGCTGTCTCATCTCTTCATCTCTGGAGAGATGAAGAGGACACGCAAGTAAAAATGAACGATGCTCAGTGGAGAGTTAGAAATGATAAGAAAGAAGTTTGTATCATCCACACTTCATAAGACTGGCGTTTGTCCTCCATGAAACGTGACAAGTCTTTAATCAGTTTTATTTGTTTTATTTGTGGATTCTTTTGTCCTAAGTAATCATCTTTGTAAATTCGCATTGGCTTAATTGCACACATCAGTATTGTTCAAATTGTTACGTAGCCTATGCTGTAGTCAAAAAGTGATAAATGTTCGTAATTGAGATGAAAACAGAGAAATCTCATCACCATCATTATGAAGCTGCGAAACATGAATGCAGATGCCTTTACTCCTTTAACAGGACAAAAACTCTTTTGTGCCTGTTCCTTATTATATAATTTCATCTTTACTTTTAGCGGAGACTGGAGAGAGGGATTCAGACATTGCCCTTCTAACTTTGCAGATTGTAAACCGACTGACGCCTGCACTGCCAACGGTGGCTACTGCATCCAAAGCAAGACGGCAGAAGACTGCAACGGCTTAATCTTCCCGAAGGAATGCAAGTCGGCCCTCTGTTCCTGCTGTGTTGAAGGTAACAAGAAGAAGAAGAAGAAGAAGAGGTGCTCCATAGACATGTAGTTCGCCAAGTTGTTATTTCGTTTTCTTGAGCAAATTACTCATTTTGCAGTTTCACATACATCCTCGTTCCTAAGTATTCCCTTAAATATCAGTTGCTATTTTATCATTCAGAACTTCATTTAAGAAGTGGTAGGTTGCCTGGACCGTTGCGACCCGTGAACAGCGCCACCATTTACCTAAATTTACCATAGGAAGGTTTTTCTGCGCATTCGAGGAAACTCTTTAGAAGCAAGTTTCTTGCTTCGTTTCTTTTTCAAGTTCTTTTTTAAGAAGAGCCTGCCTTCTCCACTTCCATTCTAAGCTTGACATTTTTGAAACTGTCCTAAACACTGATGTCAAATGAAAGATGTCTTACATTCTTTGCTTGAAAAATTGTCGCATAAACATTGCTAAGCCATATTTTCCGGGCTCCCCTATGATGTGAAATCTGTTTTGAATTCTCTTATGGGGCTCGCCAATTTGATATGATATGAAATCCAAGATTAATCTGAGTTAAATAGTCGTGGAAGTTGATATCAGATACAAGGGAAAAAAATTCTAGATGGTATATCTTATAGTCTCCTTCACCTCTCATTGTTAAAATAGAAACCATCTGAAGACAATTAGTTTAGTGATTCCTTCCAGGCTTCTTTTCACCTTTTTCTGAGAGCGCCTGGGATCACTGTCTCCTCAATAAGTTGCGGAATCGTGCAGCCCTCCTACACACACACACACAGAGAGAGAGAGAGAGAGAGAGAGAGAGAGAGAGAGAGAGAGAGAGAGATACGAAATCTCATAGCCTTCCACTCTCACGAACGTTTCATAGATGAGTAATTGCATTTCCTCGCTTTTGGCAGCAGCTACATGGAAACGGGACGAATGCCCAACGGGGGGTAGACAGACACCTGGCCCGCCAGCTCAGAGTGCCATTATGAAGGAGGCTTTGAGCAATGCGAGCAGAATGTTGCTGAACATCTTATGCATTCTCACCTCGATGATTTATTTGATGTAGTTGGTGCTCAAGTGATCAAATTCTTTAAGATTTCTTTCTGGTAACATTACTGTCAGGGGTCCCTCGCTGCTTCTCTAAAGCTTCCTATCAAAATGTGATTGTGAAGACTCCATTGTTAAGTCATCGCATTGATTCCACTCTCATATTAATGAAATGTTATGGAACAACTTTGTACAGTGACCCTGCTGCTTAAGTTCTTCCTGTTAAATATTGATTTGTGATATTATGTGAAAACTAGAACACAGCAGAGGTGTTCAACATTTTTACTTTTCTTCCCAAGTTTGATGAGAGTACTGCCTATTCCATATGAACATCATGGACACCACCAACGTCATCACAGTCTCTCTCTCTCTCTCTCTCTCTCTCTCTCTCTCTCTCTCTCTCTCTCTCTCTCTCTCTCTCTCTCTCTCTCTCTCTGCTTTGTATTTACATGATTTTCTTCGCTTTGCCAGATAAATGCGACAGCAATCCGTGTGGGCCAAACTCCTACTGCACGAGTACTCCCGGAAGTTATGAATGCGTCTGCAACACTGGGTTCCAGAAAGTCAACGGGGCTTGTGTTGGTAAGTTGAGCTTTGATATCAATTTCTGATTGGGACCCTAAACACTATCAGCGTCAGTCTTGAAATATAACCACCGCTTCCTTAATACTCTGGAAAATTCCTATGTGAGTCAGAAATTATATATATATATATATATATATATATATATATATATATATATATATATATATATATATATATATATACAGTATATATATATATATATATATATATATATATATATATATATATATATATATATATATATATTCTCATTTCTTTTTCTGTGCATTATACAATTAGTGACAGTTCCTGTTATCAATTATATCAAGATGCCACGATGGCTATTTTCCATCCTTTTCCTTCTATATATATATATATGTATGTGTATGTATGTATATATATATATATATATATATATATATATATATATATATATATATATATATACTATATATATATATATATCAAATATAAGGGAGCCCATAGAAACGCCAGAATGTGGAAAGTAAAGGCTATATTTCAGAGAGCAAACTGTCTCTCTCCTCAGGCAAATAGTGAACGAGAAAAAGTTGCAGAAAAGTGGTATTTATACCAGAAGATCCATAGGTCTGTCGTTAGGTCACTCCAGTTGACAATTTCTCTTTAATCTTCTTGATCGCTGGTTGGAGGAAGATTTTATCTACAATATCTGAATCCCAGGCGCCTCTTGAGAGATTCATTGCATTTCTTTGTTTATTCAAGGCTGATTCCACCTTCTGGCTTTTGAACCAACAATTGCTGCTGTAAGTTAAGTTAAGTATATCTTAGTTTAACCAGACCGCTGAGCTGATTAACAGCTCTCTCAGGGCTGGCCCGAAGGATTAGATTTATTTTACATGGCTAAGAATCAACTGGTTACCTAGCAACGGGACCTACAGCTTATTGTGGGATCTGGACCACATTATGACTAGAAATGAATTTCCATCACCAGAAATAAATTCCTCTAATTCTTCATTAGCCGGTAGGAGAGTCGAATGCTGGGCCAACAGCGTGCTAGGCGACAGCTTTACCCACCCCTCCAACGAAGAACTAATTGCTGCTATGAATTACACGAGACATTCCCGTTTATTTTGTGGTTATGGTTTTTTATGTGGTTAAAAAACAGCTGAACTCTGTTGTCTGTACCTGACTGAACGTTTATTCTGTATTAATCTTTGGGGGAGTGATTTCCTGTGAAACCAATATAAGATTGGTCACAATCGAGGCAAGGGATTTCGTAAACTCCTGTGTCTTTGGGGACTGGCTTTTGTTGGACGTTAATCAGGGATTTGGCTAAGGTATTTGGGTAGGTAAAAGCAAAATGGTTAGGGTTTCCAAGTGTCTGTGTCAGCGTCTTAATCCTGTCCAGGTGTAGGATTTTTATTTTATTGCTGGGCGTCTCCCTGGTCTTGTTATTGGGGAGACGGTAGAAAACAGTGTTTGCTTTGTGGATCGATTTCTCAATTAAATGGTCAGGGTACTTTACAGATGAAGTTGCTTACGGATTAGTTTAATTTCCTTTTCCAGGAGATCCGGGGAGCAAATCCGTAAGGCTCTTAAGAATAATAAATTGCTGGCTACGCCAATTTTGATAGAGATGTCATGATAGCTATAAAAATGGATGTATGACAGAGAGAAAGGTGGTTTTCTGCATATGGTAAATTTGTATTCTGTCGTGTCTCTAATTATTAAAACGTCAAGAAAGGGGATTTTGTTGTCTGTTTCCCATTTAAACTTTAAATTGATGCTAGGCACTAATGCATTTAATTTTGAAAGAAATTTATTATCCCAGAATGTTAAGATATCATCTACATATCTCATCCATTAGCATGTCTTTAGGTTTTATTGCCTTTATTATTACAGTTTCAAATATTCCATGTATAGATTGGCTAAAATAGGACTTAAAGGGCTGCCCATGCTGCACCCGAATTTTTGTTTATGGAATGACTCCCTGTATGAAAAGATGCTATTTGATACACATAATTCAACTGACTTTATTATTTTTATCTAGGGCTAGTGGGAAATAATCTGAATAGGGGGCTAATTTTTCCCTCAAAAACTGTAGAACGTCCTATACTGGTACTTTTGTGAATGACTTAAAAAAACTGAAGGAACAAAAACTATTTCTCTGGTTCATCTACAGAAATAATCAGTCCTACCAATGGTGGTCAGCAAATGAAAAATCGCTGCATAAAATTTTAAATACAGAACGTTCTTAATAAATCAAAGTTTACTTTATTCTGAAATTAAATTTCAGTGTCATTGCATTGATTCCAACTTTGTATAGCGACCCTTCTACACAAGTTCTCTTTGTTAAGGAGTGATTTGCAATTTTATATGATAACTAGACCACAACAGCGTCCTGTGCAAAACTTTACCTGCATTTGAGAATCTTGCAAAGGTGTTAAATGTCTTTATTTCTCTATCCAAGTGTGATGAGAGTGCTACGTATTACATACGAAGACCTTCAATATCATCAGAGTAATAGTGTGACAATTTTATATGGGGATTTGGGGATGGTCTCTCTCTCTCTCTCTCTCTCTCTCTCTCTCTCTCTCTCTCTCTCTCTCTCTCTCTCTCTCTGTGTGTGTGTGTGTGTGTGTGTGTGTGTGTTTAGTATTTACATGATTTTCTTTGTTTTAACAGATATAGATGAATGTGTCAGTATTCAATGTGATTCAAACTCGCATTGCGAAAACACACCCGGAAGTTATGAATGTGTCTGCAACACTGGGTTCCAGAGAATCAGCGGGACTTGTGTTCGTAAGTTTCGTTTATATATAAACTTCTGATTGGGATCCTAACCGCTCTTGCGCAGTCAGCCTTGAAATATAACCACTTTCCACAAGACTCTTTCAGAGTCTTGTGGAAAGATTTTATATTGAAAAGATGATTGGTGCCAGATATTCTAGCTTAAATTTTTGTGCCTGGCATTTGGATTTCAAAGTGAACTAGGGTAAGGACTACACATCTACATTATCGAGAGAATTTATGAGGTATTTTTTTCATAATACATTAGACTGAAAAGTATTTGGGTGATATTATTGTTCTTATTATTCAGAAGATGGACCCTGTTTATATGGAGCCGGCCTAATCTATTAACCTGTTACTTTATTTTTTTCTAATAAATTATCTCTTCTCTCTATGTTTCCTACTGCCTTCTATCATTTCTTGCAAATGAACATTATGCTCTCTGGAAGCTTGAAGTTCAGGTCAATGGCCACTGTAGGCCTGTTCCATATAAACAATTTATGAATACAAGAATGTTTAGGGCAGCAGTCCCGCTGTATAGCAGGGTCGGCGGCTCGAGTCAGCTTGCTCCATCTATTTCTACATATTGCATCTTCCTCCCCCCAAGGCCCACCTCACCAATAACCCTCCTCGCCACATCCATCCATCTGATTTGCTGACGCCCCAAACTCCTCCTCCTATCACTGGCATGTTCTTAGCTCTCTTGATTGGTTCCACCTCCTCTCTTCTTATTACATGGCCATAGTATCTCAGAGGAGCTTTCATTGTCTTATAAATCTTCATTCTGAGCCTTAATGGCATTTTCTTGCCTAAACAACTCCAGTTACTTCTCTCTGTTCTCGCCATTCTTCTTTTACTCTCTGTCTTACTGTTATTATTGATCCCAAGCAGTTAAACGCATTGTTCTGTTTTAGCACTGTGCCCTCTTCCACTTGAATGTTACTTCTTCACGTCCTTCTTTACTACTAATTATTAGCTCTGTCTTTCCAATGTTCACTTTCAATCCTTTCTTTTCTAGGGCTCCTTTCCATGCTAAAAGCCTTTCTTACAGTTCTCCTTCTGTGTCTGCTATAATGCCCAAATCATCAGCAAACATCAGTTCCCACAGTTCTTCGTTGTTCCTTAATTCTGCTGTCAAAGTGTCTATAACAACGAGGAACAAGAATGGACTCAGAGCTGATCCCTGATGGAGGCCAACCTCCACAGGGAGCGCCTCAGTCCCTCCATATTTTGTACAGTGGTTCTTGCCCCCTCATACATCATCTTCACTAACCTTACCAATTTCTCTGGTACTCCTCTTTCTCAAACACCAATGAACTACTCCTCTTGGTACCGTGTCATACGCCTTTTCAAGATCCACAAAACACATGTAAACTTTCCTGCTTCCTTCTAAATATTTCTCCTGGACTTGCCTTACTATAAAAATAGCATCCACTGTGCTCCTTTCCATTCATAAACCCAAACTGCTGCTCATGTATCTGTATCAGCTCTCTCAACCTTCCTTCTACTGCTCTTTCTAGTATCTTGAATACATGCTCCAAAAGCTTTATTCATCTCTAGTCCCCACTGTTTAACACGTCTCCTTTTTGTTTATACATTTTAATCATCCAACTATCGTTCCAGTCCCTTGGCGTTTCCTCTACATTCCAGATCTTTTCCAGTAGTGTGTGCACCCACTCCTTGCCTAGATTTCCCAATGCTTTCATCATTTCTGTTGTTACCTCTGACCTTCCTGCAGCTTTATTGACCTCTTCTTCCTTTATAGTATTCTCGACTTCACACTCTCTGATGTTGGCTATTGATCCTTCAACTGGAGGAACATTTTCCAGTCCTTCATACTCATTCTCAGTGTTTGATAGCTGTGAAAAATATTCTTTCCATCTATATATATATATCTATATATATATATATATATATATATATATATATATATATATATATATTTAAATTTCTGACTCACATCAGGATCGACCCAGGTCTTTCAGTTGAAAGGCAAGGACGCTGCCAACAAAGCCACAGAAGTCACAAAAGAAACTGGAACCTGGGTACCACTGTACCCAAGGCTTTACCAGGGCAGGCTAACTGCCTCGCATACCAGCGTGTTTTCCCCAACTTCCCGACTCAGCAGCGACCCAACTGACAGCATTTCAACTGAAAGACCTGGGTTCAATCCTGATGCTAGTCAAAAATTTATTTCTGTTCCACACGTGATTGTGTGTTGGTTATGTCTATCATATTCACTCAGAAAGGATAATTCAAATGAAATGCTGTCAACTGGGTTGCTGCCGAGGTGGGAAGTTGGGGAAAACACGCTGGCATGCAAGCAGTTAGCCTGCCCAGGTAATTCCTCTGGTACAGTGGTACTTAGGTTCCAATTTCTTTTATGACTTGTGTGGCTTTGTTGGCAGCTTCTTTCCCTTTCAACTGAAAGACCTGGGTTCGATCCTGACGTGAGTCAGAAGTTTATCCCTGTTCAACATGTAATTGTGTGTTCATTATTTGTAATATATATATATATATATATATATATATATATATATATATATATATATTACATGTGTGTGTATGTATATATATGTGTAATATATATTTTATATATATATATATATATATATATATATATATATATATATATATATATATATATATATATACCATATATATATATATATATGGTACATGTATTTAAGCATATGTATATATAAAGTATACATTTATGTATGTATATAATCACTATATATATCTGTCACAACCACAGGAGAAAAATAACAGACTAGTAGCAGGTCCTGACCAGTTTCAGCTTCATTTCTAAGCCATTGACGAACTGGTATGTAATGGTAGAGGTTCCTTATATATATGCCAGGGCGACAGTACAACTAAACACAGAGACTGTTGGAAATGATCTTCTACTTGTACATACTCTCTCCCTAGCATATATATTATGAATTGCTACCCTTATTTGTGGGTAGTGGGTTAATGTGGCTTTTCTTAACACCATTCACTTCAGGGCATTACGTCCCTGCCTGCATAAGTTAGGATAGAATAGACTCTTGACCCTTGGCAGGCAACTCTTCTAGGAGAGAGACAGTCCAAAGTCAAACCAGGGGTTAGAGGGACCCTTTAGTCTTGGTAGGCAACCCCTAGGGCTAAGAGATGGTTACTCTGAACACAAACCTTGTTCTCCGGTCTTTGACTGTGCTATAGCCATTCTAATGTGGCCTTTCGTGGTCTTGGGTTTGAGTTCCCTTGCCTCAAGGTACAATCAGGCATTTGTCCTCTTTTTTGTTCACTTTCCTGTTTTTTCGAAAAGTGTGTGTAGGACAGGCTGATGAGGCAGCAAAAGTTGCTTGGTGAATGATCAGGAAAGTGCCTTCGTCTTTACTTAATCTTTTCCTTCTGAGCATTTTATAATTTCTAAATCCGTCCAGATTGTCCTCCCCCAGTTGTTGTGGCAAACCTGGTGGATTTCTTATTTGCCTCACTAGGTGTGCCGGCCCCACATTATCGACCAGTTGCCTCCGGTTCTTTTTGAATGACATATGGTCACGTTTATATGTACTTTCGACAGAATTTTTGTAAATACTGTTGTTGTTGATGGTATTCTTGTTTATTGTTCCGTTGATTTTTACAATGTTACTGTTGTTATGAATCTATTTATTAGTGTTGCCACAGATTTTATGTAATTAATTTTAGTTCTTTCGGGACATATTGAACTGAACCCTGGGCCTGTTACACATTACAGTAAGAAAATTTGCAAAGTACTTTATTCAAATATTCGAGGCCTAAGGTCAAATTTTCTTGGTCCCCAGGGTTGTGCCTGTCACTACGATTTGAAGTTTTTATCTGTGACTCTTGTAAGTAGCAAAAAATCAAAGGTTGAATTTTTAATCCTGGGGTTTGATGGCCCTGATTTTATTTATCATTGCAACATCCCTCATGCACAAGTATGGCTGTATCAACTAAGTCCGGACAACCTATTTATCGCCAGAAAAATTTGGAGTGTGGTTGCCATGAAGGTCTTTGTTTTAAAATTTTCAGTAAGTTCTACCATGTTTATGTATTTGCTGTTTACCACAATCCAAATATCGATGATTCGATATATATGATTGTCCCTTGGAAAGGATTAGTTTGGCTCAGTCACAGGATTCAAAAGCTTCTCTCGTTATTTGTGGAAACTGTAGTGCAAAGCACAGAGAGTGGTTAAATTCAAATTCCACAGATCAACATGGCCGGTCTGCTCTTGAGTTCTGTTTATCCTCCGATTTTGTTCAGCTAATTGAGGAACCCACGCATGTTTCTGGCAATATATTAGACCTCATATTCACAGGTGTTCCAGCTTTTGTCAAGTCCAAGGTGTGTGAATATATAGGCACTTCTGATCATTGAACCAGTGAGATGGACATATCCGTCAACTGGTATATTCCTATTGCCACCATTGGAAAAAAGTTCTGGTTGAAATCTAGAGCCAAGTGTGATTGCTGTATTGAAGTTGTCAGGAACTTAATATTTCAGATTCTATATTAGATCCTGATCCAAAGAAGATGTTGAATGAAATGTTGATGGCTATTTTACTGAGATATGTCCCTAGAAAGATCATCAAATTATTGAAAAATTACCACCTATGGTTTGATGATACATATAGACGAGCTTAGTATGACAAACAGACCAAATTCAACGCATGGAAACAAAATTGTTCAAATGAAAATTATACTATTTTTGTTGAGTCTCGCCATACTGCAAATAGAACTGACCATACAGCCAAGGGAAATTACAATAATTCTGTGAAGAGGAAACTTGAAGGAATTACTCAGCCTCATCTGTGGTGGACCAAATTGGCATCATCTGTCTTTGGGTCAGGCTCGTCTTCCATTCCACCACTACTAACAGATGATGGTAGATTGGTTACTGGCCCCAGGGAAAAGGCTGAGCTGTTTCATCGAGCTTTTGAATCTAAGCAATCAGCTGAGGATGTCCCTCTCCCTGATACTTGTCATCCTGAACTTATTCTTACAAAATTTGCATTTTGCTCCGGGAATGTTACGAATATTCTGGATGATCTTGATAGCTGGAGTGGAGAAGATCCTGATGGTTTCTTCCCATTGTTTTTTTAAAAAGTTTCTAGAGCCTTGTCTCCCAAGTTTAGTAGATTCCATAGATTTTTATGTCGATGTAGTAGCTTTGCAGATGAGCACAAGCTTAGTAATACAGTGCCTGTTCCAAATAGTGGCATACTTGCAGACTACAGTAGCTACAGGACAATTTCTATTCTCCCTGTGGTCTCCAAACTTGCTGGAAAACTTATTTTTAAGCCACTATATAAGTAGGTGGAATCTAAAGGATTATTAGCCGATAGTCAATATGCATACAGGGAGCAGTTAGGTACCTGCGATGCACTTTTAGACTTGACATGCCATTTGAAAGAGAACCTTGATAAGGTTTTGAATGCAGAGTAATTCAAATAGATTTTAGTGCTGCTTTTGATTTAGTAGATCATAAGGCACTTATTTATAAGCTTCAGAATCTTGGAGTGGGTGGATATGTTTTAGGATTACTTCAAGATTTTCTTACAGGTAGGCAGCAGTGGGTAGCTGTTGATGGGATCTTCAGTGAACCAAGAAATATTGTGTCCAGAAGTCTGCAGGGTAGTGTTTTTGGTCCACTGTTATTTTTGGTGTATATAAGCGATAGGGTTGTTGGCCTAGGAAACAAGATTGTTCAGTATACCAATGATGCAATACTTATGGGTGTAGTAAAGTCTCCACTTATGAGAAATGAAGTTGTCCTCAGCCTCAGTCAGGACATGGACCGGATCAGGGAATGGTGTAGTGGGTGGGGTATGAGGCTCAACTCCAGTAAAACGAAAACACTGTTGATTAGCAGATCTCGTACAGATTTCCTACCCCATCCTCCCCTTTAGGTGGATGGACCTTTGCTGAATGAGTCTGAAGCTTTAACTATTCTAGGGGTAACGTTTGACTCACATTTAATTTTTGAGTAGGATATAATGAAAGTTTCAGCAAATGCCGCACAAAAGTTAGACATTGTTCGTAAGGCATCATATATTTATAACTGTGATAGAATCAGTGCAACCCGTTTTAAGTCATTTGTGCTTCCTTTACTAGAATACTGTTCTCCAGTGTAGAGGTCTGCGTCTGCCAGAGAATTATGTCTTTTAGAGTGGTTCGTGGTGGTAGGTTTCTGTTTCATAATATTAGCAGTTATGACTTGGACCAGCGACGGATGGTCTCGTTTGTCACTTTCACATAAGTTGTATTTTAATAGAGATCTTCCACATCCACAATTGATCCCTGATCCCCTTTATCTGCCAGAGAGAGCAACCAGATTCGCTGAACAGCAGAAGCACCAATATGCAGTAAATGTTTAGCCTCACTGTCGAACTTCTCAGTTCCAGAGGTCCTGTATTCCTCACACTGTTGGACTATGGAACAGCCTCCCTTCAGAGAAAGTTGTGCAAGTGGAACTTGAGAAGTTCAAGTGGGGGCGCAATACATTACTACCCGAATACTGTTCTCTTTGCATTTTAATACATTTTTATCTATTTGTTGAACTGTTCATTTTATTTTCTTTTTTGATAAGTGAGATCTCTTCTTTCTGAATTTCCCTTGACCACCTCTTACTTCTTCTTCCTAATGAACACCATATTTTTTGGAAGCTTGAACTTCAAGTAAATGGCCCCTTTGGTGGGCTTGTTCCATATGAATAGGTTTCATCTTCTGAATAATAATAATAATAATAATAATAATAATAATAATAATAATAATAATAATAATAATGTATCAGTTCTTCGTCAGTGGCTTAGACATGAACCCTGAACAGATTAGTCTGTTATTTTTTTACACTGGTTGTGTATATGTATATATATATATATATATATATATATATATATATATATATATATATATATATATATATATATATATATATATATATATATATATATATATATAAATATACAGTATATATATATATTAGTTTATATGTATTATATATATAATTTATGCATATATATATATATATTAATTTATATGTATTGTATATAATTTATGTATATATATATATGTATATATTATATATATATATATAGTTTTTTACAGCCTAATGATGGGGATAGAGAATACCCGAGACGTCTCTGATAAAAATCAAGCAAAGTTTAGCAAGCTTTAGCAGTGATGTTCTTACCCTTGTATAAATGAATTTCCAGGGGAAATATTCCCTCCTATAATTTTTTCCAGTAGAAATGTACCCTTCATTACTTGAGGCCTTTTACTGAAATTGCTAAATGAAACATAGGCTCAACATGCACAATGAGTATCTATTATGCATTTGTATCCATTTCCTATCAACACAGAAAAGCTGTTGCTATGATGATGACCAAATTTTTCAGCCCAGTGTGAAGCTCAGGCGCTTTTCGTCCCGCAACTGGAAAGCTGCTACAAGATCATATTTGGGAATATGACCTACGCCGAAGCGGAACAGCGTTGTAATCAGGAATTCATTGGACTGCTTGCTGTACCAACCTTTGTCATTTGCATGGAAATCGCTGGAAACATGATGGGCGAAATCGTGGGTAAATAATCAACGCTTGATCGATCGAAATCCTACTTTGGAAACCCATATATATATATATATATATATATATATATATATATATATATATATATATATATATATATATACATACACTGTATTTTATATAATGTCAATATAGTTCACAGGAGAAAAGAGAATAGAACACACTAATAACTCGATAATTTCGCCTTCCACCAGGCCTCTTCAAAGCTCTTGAAGAGGCTTGGTGGAAATTATCGAGCTATTAGAGTGTTTTATTCTCCTTTCTCCTGTGGACTATATTAACATATCTCATCTTCGTGGTATGAAGATTATATTTATATACGCACACACACATATATGTATATATATACAGAGAGAGAGAGAGAGAGAGAGAGAGAGAGAGAGAGAGAGAGAGAGAGAGGGTTGTGGGGATCGGGCTCAAAATGAACTGGTTCTGAAAATTTTGTAGACTAGGGAATGTAGCTTTAAGAAGAAAATATTAGAATTCGGAAGGCAGGTTACATAAAGTTTGAAATTGTATGAGAGTGGTAGAAAGGGAAGTTTCGTGAATAGATGAGATAACGATGGAAGAGAGAATATGGAGGTGAGCTCAGACAAGTCCTCCGCATGGCCCCTGGGAGAATAGCACGTGATAGTGTCAGGTGGGTTCTTGTGGGCACCGGAATAGGTGGAGGACTCAGACCAATTTGGAAAGAGCAAGGAGGGAGAAGTACGAGTAGGTCTTTCGTCAGTGGTAAGTGAGGGACATTCAGAGCTGAAGAAGACTCGTGAGGCACCCAGAGGAATAAGTTATCAAGGTCAGGATGTTACAGAGAGATCCTTACTTAGCCTGTCCTTTAGTTTTACTCAACAGATTTTTGACAAAAATTTCTTACCACTAGCACTGCATTTCAAGTTGTACCTAATTAGTTTGAATGTTAATATAAACACTTAGACTACGGAAATGATGACGTCTATATTGTACTGTAGCTGAGGAACAGTGACTATTATAGTAGTTAATGACGATGACTTTTCAGGATTCCACTTGCAACACAGGACCAACGATGTTTCTCTTAAATGGTGCTACACTGAAGAGAATAGGCAGGGAAATATTTAGTATCTGATGATCGTGAATTGCATTAATCAAGCACCTCCAGCCACTAGAAACTACCTATCTTGAAACCCGAGACGGTGCAACCAAGCTGAATGCCGCGGAAGCAAAATGCGAAGCCTCCCTCCCACCAATTGTATTGCACGCCTCACACGCTTCTCTCATTCAGTGAAACGAATGTAGCACGAAGTTACCTTAGGTTCTTGTAATTTAAAGACTGCCTGATTACTCGTCAAAATTTCTAAATTGTTCAGAAAGTTACCTTAGGTTCTTGTAACTCAAAGACTGCCTAATTACTCGTCAAAATTTCTAAATTGTTCAGAAAGTTACCTTAGGTTCTTGTAACTTAAAGGCTGCCTGCTTACTCGTCAAAATTTCTAAATTGTTCAGAAAGTTACCTTAGGTTCTTGTAATTTAAAGTGCCTGATTACTCGTCAAAATTTCTAAATTGTTCAGAAAGTTACCTTAGGTTCTTGTAACTTAAAGACTGCCTGCTTACTCGTCAAAATTTCTAAATTGTTCAGAAAGTTACCTTAGGTTCTTGTAACTCAAAGACTGCCTGCTTACTCGTCAAAATTTCTAAATTGTTCAGAAAGTTACCTTAGGTTCTTGTAACTTAAAGACTGCCTGCTTACTCGTCAAAATTTCTAAATTGTTCAGAAAGTTACCTTAGGTTCTTGTAACTTAAAGGCTGCCTGCTTACTCGTCAAAATTTCTAAATTGTTCAGAAAGTTACCTTAGGTTCTTGTAATTTAAAGTGCCTGATTACTCGTCAAAATTTCTAAATTGTTCAGAAAGTTACCTTAGGTTCTTGTAACTTAAAGACTGCCTGCTTACTCGTCAAAATTTCTAAATTGTTCAGAAAGTTACCTTAGGTTCTTGTAATTTAAAGTGCCTGATTACTCGTCAAAATTTCTAAATTGTTCAGAAAGTTACCTTAGGTTCTTGTAACTTAAAGACTGCCTAATTACTCGTCAAAATTTTTAAATTGTTCAGAAAGTTACCTTAGGTTCTTGTAACTTAAAGACTGCCTAATTACTCATCAAAATTTCTAAATTGTTCAGAATGCTGATGACTCGCCACCAGGATCCACAGCATGAAATGGGTGGCACTCAGTAGCAGTCCAGTCACTTAGCATCTGTTTTGAAAAACCATTTTAACCAGCTGATTTCAGGAAAAGAAACCACCCTAAGCATGGTTTGTTTATTCGGGAAAAATTCAGATTCATTGGAACCAAAAAAACTGAAGTGAACATGAACTAGTGGTCTCAGGTGATTGACCTCGTATTCTGGAGGACCAGATCCTCCCTTGACTCTCTAGCTAGTGTCCTGCATCTGAAGGAGAGAGAGAGAGAGAGAGAGAGAGAGAGAGAGAGAGAGAGAGAGAGAGAGAGAGAGAGAGATCATTCACTTATATGAAGCCTACGGTTGGAAGGTAAGGTAATGCCTTTGTAATGCTCTTCGCATTTGTGTTAAGAAGCAGATTTGAGCCACTGGCACACTTCCTCCAAGCATACCGTTAGCATCATGTTATTTTTGTGTGCCAAATTTGGGTCTGAAAGGCGTATACCAGTTTAGAAGAAGCGCCCTTGAGTGATGTTGCTATTCAGTATGATAATAGAATTACTGAGAAAATCAGGTGGTGAGTTAGAAGGGACTGGAGGAAGTCAAAGTGAGCTCTTGTTCCACATTCCATGATGTCAGAGGCCAGCTGCTCTTTCCTTCCGTTTATGGACCCGGTCATTTTCGCCACAGCTTGGCAATCCTGCGTGAAAATGGCGGAATTGGTTCACCTGAACCAGTTGCTTTATGAATGTCTTGCCATAAGTATAACTGTTTTATGTGACAAGACGAAGTGTTTTCTCCTGTTCTGGAATATTTTAGGACGCAACTTAGTTCGGGGCTGTATTTGAGATATGTTTAATAAGAAAACACTTTGGACAGATGGCAGTTGTGGTTACTGATAACAATTGCTTGCAGCTGCTCAGGATAAACCTGAATAATCCGGCTTCTTATGCATTCTTTATAATCTTTAACTCTAGGAGTCTCATATCACAGGTTTCAGCTCCCATTTGCAATCAGGTGCGTTGGTATTTTTGGATAGCCAGTGCATAAGATGATGCAACAAATGAGATGAATGCTATGTTGAATTGAAATCATGACATCGATAGAACCTTGAGAAATAATAACTTACACATCTGTAATGAACTCAGGAGTCAAAGAACAGACTGAAAAAAATCTCTACTTGTCCAATTTGAGAAGTAAACTGATATTAGCACTAGTCTGTCAATGAACGAGGGAAGACAAAGAAACCAAACCACATAAACATTTATGTAGAAATGCAGTTTGTCTTGATTTAGCTGCTCAGTTTTTCTCTGTGTGCCCATATAGAAAAATAGGCAGGCAAAAGACTCAGTGCAGCCTAATGACTGACTTGATTTCCTTTCAGGTAAAGCTTGGATTTTACTCGGGTCGCTTTCGGCCAGTGCTCTGGGTGACTGTCCCACCATGATAACGGACAGTAGCTCCCCGGGATGTTCATTTAATCCTTGCAGTATGATAATACCATACGCTATTTGCAACGTCACGAGAAACTATTAAAGTTGCAACTCTCAGCGCTGAATGACCTCATAGGTCCCAGCAGTTGGCCTGTGGCCTAGATTTTCTATTTGAATTCCAAAGTTGCAAACCAAATGTCGTCAACTTTAAAGTAAATGTTTCTCCAAATGAAATGACCTGGCGTGGGAAAGGTTTCTTCCCGGCCTTCTGTGGGAATGACCAAAGACGGCTGGAGGAGGGACCTGTTTCTTCACCAAATAAAAGATGTGCAAATCTCATGACGGACTGATGTTTTCTTTTCCATATGACTTCTTTTTTGAAAGGCCAAATAAGTTCAGGAGGAGTGTGCAGAGCAGATGGAAACAAAGAGAAAAGAGCTTTCTTAAACCCTTAGATATTTGCAGCGTCTGTACAATACCGTGGTGATATCTTCTTCTTAGTATTTTATTGCTTTAACTGACTGTATATTCATCGAATCTGTTAGAACGATAAAACACTAAAACTAAACCTTTCATACTTTCATACTCTAGCAGTCAGTAGCCTCATGAATGGCGAGTAAAGCAAAAAATCATGAAGGATAATGTACATCAGTTTCTACTGAACATTTTCCCGAATCTCGACATGAAATGGCGAGCACTTTTCAGTATACACAGCATGTCATGACATATATACATGGTTTTCTTTTAACTATCCATAGCGCAGGGTAGATTAAATTCTTGCTGGCAAAAACCAGTGGCAGCAAAGCTGCGATCTCATTTCAGACTCTTGTTTTTGGGGGTTCCAAAATTTCACGAGTTATGCTGAAGTTAAAAAGTTGACACTCCATGTCCCAGTTACAAATTGTGTCAACACAGTCCGAGGGACGGCGGTATTACTGAATTGGTTCCAAAACCGTACACCACGAGACTACTCCAGTGACTTTTTACTCCACCAGTCAGAGTATTCTCATGACCTGGCCATTAACTGCAAGTGATTATATATCCTTCTGCTCTCAGGGCGTTGTCAAACTTCTTTCCAAAGCCAAGACCAGGGTAGGCGTCGTCCAGCCTGGGAAAAGCCTCTCTCGTCATTGCACCTTATAAAATCACGCAAAACTGAGGAGGCATCTTGGAACCGTGCAAACTGCGGGCGACGTGAAGTGCCCCTAGTGTTAGGGACTTGGCGTCTCGACCCTCTGTTATTATATCATTCCGATTTTCTGATGACATGGGTCCGTTAGTTTCTCTACCCCCCAAAAATGAACATAGAATGAACTCGGTTTAACTACTTCTGTATGAGTCATCCCCAGAAAATATGGTCACAAAAGGCGAATTCAAAGATAACTTCTCTTCGTGAATACCGTTCTTATCACAAACCGAAACTGAGACCTTCAAAAGAGCAGTATCCATACTGGAAAAGTTTTGACAATTCATGGAATACAGTTTCTGTCTTATACATGTTTCTTGTACCTTCCCCACTGGAAATATTATCATAACAAGCTTGAAATTATTCGTATCCATCGCAGTTATAGTCTATGAATGAAAGTTATTTCATAAAACTTTTCATTGACTGACATCAATTCATATTTGATCCTTTTAACGAGTCAATCAAATGCGCGCCGTATGAGGAGGAGGAGGAGGAGGAGGAGGAGGAGGAGGCTCTCATTCGTTAGTTCGGAAATTAGTGTTGGGTCTTTTAACCGAAGTCATTATTGTCATTCTAGAGCTTTTTTTTTTTTTTTTTGCTTTTATTTCAGAACATAATGTACAATATTTACAATTGTTCACCATTACAGATTAAGGAAGTACAAACAAAAAGGATTGACATAGATTCCTTACACTAACACAAAAAGGGACAAGGTTTACATTATGCTTAGGAGCACATTTTAAAGAAAACACAATAAAGATACACTATTGGGTTGTCCCTGCACCTGACACCATGTGATAATACTTAATGAAAGTGAAGTCATGAAATAGAAGAAAAGGTTCCATTAATTAAGTGAGACACTGGTCAGTGTTTACAAGCATGGAGAAGTGGGCGCTGCTTCTTTATTGAGTGTTCAAAACTGATTCAGAGATATGATATACAACATAGATGACGCGCAATATATGTTAATAATAATAATAATAATAATAATAATAATAATAATAATAATAATAATAATAATAATAATAATAATAATAATAAAATAAAATGCAACACATGTAGCACTCAGAACATCTTTATTTTAGAATGATTATGAGAGTTGAAATCAAACTCAAAATTTATTCCATTTGGTGGGAAAAAAAAAAAAATCACAGAATGAGACCACACTGGGCCACCCTGACCTGTGTAAAGTCTGGATACTTCAAGATGGCGTCTCTGAGGACATCGAGCCCTTTCTCCAATTTCCCGAAGCGATCTCTGGGTCCCAAACTGGGATGATCCCTGGTGATGATCACAAACTGAGAAGCTCCTTCGTATGGGATGGATCCCCTCACGTCTCCCGCCTCATACGGCTTCTTTTCATAGGCCTCCTTCGTCTGACTCTCCCTCTCCCAATCCTCCCTCGATGACAACGCTGCTCGAGTTGATGTGCCTCCTCCTCCTCCTCCTCCTCCTCCTCCTCCATGGGGCACATACGCGCCCATTCGTATCCATTCGCCTGCCACACCCTTATTCCCTAAGTCTAAGACTTGAGAGTTGGCGTAAGAGGGTCCCATCCCTCCTGCGCACATGTACAGGAACTTGAGACCATTTAAGCCCTCTGTTACCCTGATGATGATCCTTCCCAGGTGGGTGGATTCATATGCCAGATCCAGGAACGCCCTTGGAAGGGAAGAAGGAGAAGGGAAAGGGGACCCTTGCATCAAGGACTCAAGCTGTCAAGGAAAGGAGTAGGATATTCGTTAGAATAATAATAATAATAATAATAATAATAATAATAATAATAATAATATTAATAATAATAATAATAATAATAATAATAATAATAATAATAATAGCATGGATTGACTACAAGGAAGCCTTCGACATGATGCCTCACACTTGGCTAATAGAATGTCTGAAAATCTATGGGGCAGAGGAAAAGACCATCAGCTTCCTAAAAAATACATTGTGCAACTGGAACACAGTACTTACAAGCTCTGGGATAAGACTAGCTGAGGTTAACATCAGGAGAGGGATCTTTCAAGGCGACTCACTGTCCTTACTACTCTTTGTAGTAGTCATGATTCATGACAAAAGTACTGCAGAAGATGGTTGCTGGGTACCAACTCAAGAAAGGAGGCAACAGAATAAACCATCTGATGTTCATGGACGACATCAAGCTGTATGGTAAGAACATCAAGGAAATAGATACCCTCATCCAGACTGTAAGGATTGTATCTAGGGACATCAGGATAGAGTCTGGGATAGAAAAATGTGCCTTGGTCAACATACAAAAAGGCAAAGTAACAAGACCAAAGGGATAAAGTTACCAGACGGGAATAGCATTAAACACGTAGATGAGACAGGATACAAATACCTGGGAATAATAGAAGGAGAGGATATGAAACACCAAGAGATGAAGGACACGATCAGGAAAGAAGATATGCAGAGACTTAAGGCGATACTCAAGTCAAAACTCAACGCCAGAAACATGATGAAAGCCATAAACACATGAGAAGCACTGGCAATCAGATACAGCGCAGTAGTGGAGTGGATGAAGGCTGAACTCTGCAGCATAGACCAGATAAAGAACTGGCCAGCGATGAAACATGGCAATGGCTACAAAGGAAAGAACTCCAGAAGGAAACAGAAGGAATGCTAACAGCGGCACAAGATCAGGCCCTAAGAACCAGATATGTTCAAAGAACAATAGATGGAAATAACATCTCGCCCATAAGTGCAATGTGAAAGACGAGACCATAAACCACATAGCAAACGAATGTCCGCCACTTGTACAGAACCAGTACAAAAAGAGGCATGATTCAGTAGCAAAAGCACTCCACTGGAGCCTGTGCAAGAAACACCAGCTAGCTTACAGTGGTAAGTGGTACGAGTACCAACCTTAGGGAGTGATAGAAAACGATCAGGCAAAGATCCTCTGGGACTATGGTATCAGAATGGATAGGATGATACGTGCCAGTGGACCAAACGTGATGTTGATTGACCGAATCAAGAAGAAAGGATCACTCATTGATGTTGCAATACCATGGGACACCAAAGTAGATGAGAAAGAAAGAGAAAAAATGGATAAGTATCAAGACCTGAAAATCGAATAAGAAGGATATGGGATATGCCAGTGGAAATTGCACCCATAATTATAGGAACACTAGGCACGATTCCAAGATCCCTGAAAAGGAATCGGGGAAAACTAGATGCCAAAGTAGCTCCAGGACTCATGCAGAAGAGTGTGCTACTAGAAACAGTGCACATAGTGAACAAAGTGATGAACTCTCAAGGAGGCAGGATGCAACCCAGAACCCCACACTATAAAAGCCACCCAGTCAAATAGGATGATTATGATAGACAAAAAAAAAATATATATAATAATAATAAAAATTATTATCTTCATTCTCATTACTGTATTACTGGTTGTATCAACAGCAATTTCCACAGACATGAAGATGAAGAAGAATAAGAAGAAGAGGTTAATTAAATTGCCAAATGACATAGAAATAAAGTAAAAAAAAGATCTATTGTGGATGAAACCCTTGTTCAGGAAACTTCCACAATATTATTATTAGCTCTTTATTATCATCCTTCTACACTGAAGGCTCATCAGTAGTGCAACGAAACCTTTCCAAACACTGTACCACTCAACTCTATCTGTTGTGAGCTCCTCATTCTTCTTCTTCTTCTTCTTCTTCTTCTTCTTCTTCTTCTTCTTCTTCTCAGCAAAACCTGTCATCTTCCTCCGCTCTCTCCACATGACTGAACCATCTCAAAACACAGTGATACATCCATACTACACAGACAGTTCAGCTCTACAGCTTCCAAGTTTCTCTTTTATTCATATTCAGTATCAACACTACTTCAGTAAAGGAGGGTTGGCTCAACAATACCTTGACACTATCCAACCTTGGCTTCCATGGAGAGTATAAGCTTCTCCCTATCTTTTGCACACATCCTGTTGCCTTCTTGCCTTCCTTCCTTTCTTCATTCCTTCCTTCCTTCCTTCCTTCCTTCCTTCCTTCCTTCCTTCCTTCCTTCCTTCCTTCCTTCACCTATTTTGTGACTCACCTGTTCCCTCATCCTACCAGCATCCAATATATCTACTCCAAAATGCCTAAACAGATCATCCATTCTCCTAACATCCATCTATTCTCAACTTTCAAATACTTTCAAATTCTCTCACCAGCTCCTGCAGTCTCTCTTCACTATCCCTCATGAGTTATTCCACACAATCTATTCAAGAATGTTTTTCTTATCTACAGTTGTGCACCAACATCTGCTGCTGTCCTTTCCATGTTTGCACACACACACACACACACTGCCCTTCCACCTTGTCTCTCACTCAGTGCCAAAACATTCTGCTTTCTCTCTCTCCTTAAACAGATCAGCTGTTGTTATTCCTCCCTTATCCTCTTCACCACATAATCCATGCACATTCAAAACCTCAAGTTGCAGTATCTTTTCTTTTCTCCATAAAATGTGACCTGGGCCAGTCAGTGCTGGTCTCGCATTCCACATCAAGAACTTTTCATGATGTTCATTTCAAATTTAGAAATTCAGCAAATAATAGTGAACATGGACAATGATTCCTAAAGGATTATGAGAGACAGAAAGCAATCCTACTCATATCCTCACAGGAATAAAATTTACCTCTATGAAATAGCATCTTGGTGGGAGCCTTCCTTCTTCAAGATTATTTATCACATAGGTCTCAATCTTGACTGGAGCCACCCTGAGCTTCCCTTCGAAGGTCATCACAGCAAATATCTCTCTTGGGGCATCCCCTCTCAAGTGGCCATGAGAACTTCGGAGGTCAGCCACCTGAGGAAAGGTTCCTTGATTGAAAATCTCATAACCAGTTCAGGAAAGAAGTTATTTTGTTTAATTGAAATGATATTTCACTTTAATTTAAAGTTAATTATATAAATAATTTTTTTTTTAAACTAAAGTTAGATTTGATTTCCAGATACAAACACTTTGATGTAAGGTGACTTATTCTGTGCATCAGCATGACTGCCAGACACCCTAAAGAAGGAGATAAGTCCCCCTCTTCCCCCATCTGATCATGCATCAGGGCCAATGAGCACCCCAGGGGTGAAAACTGTCCTTCTCTGTGTTTCTGCAACAAATAATGGGATGAAGGGAAGCTATCTGTGTCCTGACTATTAATCTTGGGGCACAGGAGAAGCCAGCTCTCTCAAAGGGCTGAAGCACCTCACTTGTCCAGATTCTGTCAAATTATGAATCATACTTGAATAGGAGGACGAAATAGCTGATGAATCACTCCCCAACACCATAAAGTGCAAGTAAGCAGAATGGTAACTATGGAATGGAATGGTGAATTTTAAAGGTGGGACTGAGCAAAGAAAACACAAGATCTCTGAAGGAGATTGCAGAAGTGTTGGGAACATCACACACCCACACACGCGCACACACACACACACACACACAGAATGGCCAGTTTCCCCACCAGGGGCACCCAGAGATCCAGACGCATCCTCAGACTACTGGAAATGGGAACTCTTCTTCTTATGTGGAGTGTCTGACTCTTAGGATAGGCTTTTGTAAAGTGATGGGTTGTTTGAAGCAAATTAGACTTTATCATCTCATTCAGTTGCATTTATCTTGAGTTTATTGGGTAGACGTTTCTCAGGATAATTTTTTCAGCTTTGATTTTCTGCATAAGAGAAGAGTCCTTGAACTTACCGTAATTTCCATGGCAGAGTCTCCTTCTAATTCCTCAATTATTCTTCCCAGATCCTTCATGGCGTCTGTAAAAGTCCTTCTGATCCTTAGAGTGTCCTGGAAGACAAATCCAAGAAAACAGATTATGAAGAGTATCTTGCAATTAAGTAATCTAGTTAGTGGGACTCTCAAAATGGCTGAAATCATAAATATCACTGAGGCTGGAAGAATCCCTTAACTTGAAAGGTTTTTAAATAAAAAAGGCTGTTATTACAGTTTCATTTATAAGGACAGACCTCATTGATAGTAAGGGAATATTCTGAAGATATCTAATCCACGGGATGTGTGATATAGAGGAAATACAAAGGAAATGTTCCCTTTCATGAGTAGGGTGCTAGATAAGGAGGAACCAGGAAAGAGAGGGAGAGAACTCACCTGCCTCAGGTCATCTCTTTGTCTATCATTCTCCTGAAGAAGTTGCTTAATTTCGCTGACTGTCTTCTCAGCACCATGAAGAATCTGCCCTGCTTCACCCATGGTAGCTCCAGCTGAGGCGAAGTCTGTTTCTGCTTTCAGCTGAACCTTGATATCACAGAGTTTGACTTTCTCTTGAAGCATGGAATCCAGCCGAGTGTTCATCAGTTTGATGTTTTGTTCAATGATGGTCAAAGACTTTTCATTGGAGAGTTGCATCTTTTTCATCATCTGTATATGTCTTGCAATTCCTTTGTTTTTTTCAAGGATGCCCTCTTTTATCTTGCTGTAACTTCTAATGTGGTTCTTGATCTCAGCCTCTGTTGCCTGGAGGTCAGTGATGCCTTTTCCGATGACGTTCTCCCTGAAATCCTTGGTAAACTCCAGAATGGATTTATTTGGATCGCTGCTTGAAGCCTCTGATGCTAGGTGCATGGATGAAAGTTGCCTTGCAACATTAAGGAGGCTTCTGTTAATCGCCACATCTGCAGCTGAACCAGCTGTGAATGTCTTCCTGCACAGGGGACATTCTTTTTTCTCGGCCAAGATGAGACCATCAATGCAAGGGCCACAGAATGTGTGGGAACAAGGGAGAAGTCTTGGTTGGTGATCTTCACTGTAGGTATAACTGCAAATGCCACACTCGAGGTCACTGAATTCCTGGAAAGGGCCCAAAAAATTAGTGACCCTTCCAGATGCAGGTGTGATCTTCCACAAGATCATCGTTATAACGGAAAAATAAGACCCATTCATCTATTGCTGATGTCAAGCACTCAGAGGTCTGACCCATAGGATTTGAACTAGATTACCTAAATCTAATTTCACTAAAAATACAATTTTTAAAGTCGAATGCCAGCTGTGAAAATAATAACAGGAAAGCATAAAGTTCAATTATTTTGGAATACAGACAATTCACTTTAGAGAATTTTGGTTTTTCAGAAGACTCCATTCATTTGTCCTTCAAGCTAATCACATTTCTAATTGCTAAATCTTCCTCTAGAAAATTAGGCATTTTGTTTGTATACTTTTTGATGACTGATGTGATTTTGAGGAATTTGACTTCCATTGAACTATCAATGCAACCACAGTGGAAAACCACTGTGAAACACAGAGACACACAGTAACCTAACATAACCTAACCTAACCTAACCTAACCTAAGGTGCCAGGTCCCAGCTGGAGTGGGTTGGGGGTTTTACATCTACTGAACTGCCACCCAACCTGACCCTACAGAGATGGTCCTTCATCACTAGTGGAAACGACCAGGTTGGAAGTAAAGGTCATATTTGTCAAAATCACATTAAAAACTAAAAAAGAAAACCCACTTTTTGTTTTCAAAAAGACGAATTAACTTACTCCATGACAAGAAATAATGCATTTCCCATTTTCTGACATACTGATATGACTAAACCAGCTCTCACACTATGACAAAACAGTGATTGAATAAGTTGCTAAACTGGAATGAAACTTCCAGAAATGTCATGACGCTAGTGTTGTGATGTGACAGATGCAGGAATGAATGGAATTGCATAACAAACTTTGAGAAGAAAGATCTAGGAGACACCATGGGACATGCACAGTTGTGCCAAGACTTTGCGGCTGATATGGGATGATATTTTAGGCTTCAGTAATTGGTGGTGATTTTGTTATCTCAAGAGAAAGGTCTTGGGTTTGTCTGCAATACTCAGCTTACAGGGTTTCTTGGCCATATGAATTCAATGTTTGTGTTCAATCATAATTGTGTTATTATTTCTTCTTCATCTAATGGATTAAATAAATATATTGTCCTTATCTGCCCTTTTTAGATAATAGCCCTTATATGTTAATACTTATTTCGTGTTCCCTACCTTCCTCTGTGTTCTCTTCACTGGCAGGATTAAAATCAAGGGAAAATCTTCTACTGAGTGACTAAGTGCTTATCTGTCTTCTAGATCTCTTCCTCCTCTACTCTCTTTTTCCTACAGGTACTTTTTCAGCCAGTGTTCCTTTGAAGTGAAGAAGACACACCTTCCACAGAGCATCAAAACACCCACCAGTCCACCACATCACACATCCCAAACTTATTTCTCTATTTTCCCTAATATTTTCGTCATCTTTCTCCACCAAGAGAAGGTGGACCCTCTCTCTCTCTCTCTCTATAGCTTTGTGTCGCACAGACTTTTGCGGTAAGAATCACACCACAGTGCTGCAGCATTCTTCTTGGACCTTTCCCTTCTCCAGACATACCTTGCGCATCATGGTCAACTACCAAATCACTCTTTCACCATTCTTATACACCACCTCATTTGTAATCCCATTCTTCAGCCTCTTGATTTCCTCCTTACATCCTCAACAGCCACTTCCACAAGCATTCTCCAAATGATCTCAACCCCTCACACTCCTGTATCATTAAACTCTGCCCCTCTTCTGTCTCCTTCAATCAACAGAGCTTCAAAATGATCACTCCTTCAGCCCAGGACTTCTTTCCCTTTAGATAGCATTTGTCCCTTTGCCTCTTTTACGATGACTCCATTTGCTCTTTCACCTTTCACTCTGCACTGACTTCCTGTGTTGAGTCACTTTTTCTTGTTCTCCCCAAAGTCCTCCTTCACCTTCTTTCCCTCTTTTATCACATTCTCTCTCTCTCTCTCTCTCTCTCTCTCTCTCTCTCTCTCTCTCTCTCTCTCTCTCTCTCTCATTCTTCTTGGCAACCTGATCCATCCTCCTGTATTCCTGTACATGATCATCCCTTCTTTCTTCTTCTTCCTTAGCCTCCCCACTTCATTCATCCTGTCACTGAGAGGTTTTATTCCGTCTTCCTATTTGCTGACCCTATGACCCCATCCTGCACTTTCCCATACTCGCCATGACACCCACGCTTATTGGACTCGTGTTCTTATCAGCCACATGAGACCTTCTCCCAGGTCACGTGGACTCCTCTGATAAGGACCTTTGCTCCTGCCTCTTCTCTTCTGTGTATGTGTGTGTGTGTGTGAGGTCAGTGCATACACACCTTCACTCTCTCTCTCGTGCTCTCTCTCTCTCTCTCTCTCTCTCTCTCTCTCTCTCTCTCTCTCTCTCTCTCTCTCTCTCTGGGACTGAACTGGATGTCATCTAATGAACCATGACATCGACCTTTCATCCTCAAAACTGTCAAGAAGAGGACATGAAGTGAAAGCCAACTTTCAATCATGTACCAAACTCTCGGGGGCACAACAAATGCCTTCTCCCTTATCTTTCTTTTTTAGAAGCTCGAGGAGGAGTGTTGTAATAAGCGATAATGTCAGATATTGCAACAACACCTCTTTGTGATTTGTTACAAGGGGGGAGAATATGATCGTAGGAGGGTTTTACAGGTCTGTCTGTCTGTCTGTCTCTCTCCACTTATCCTCAGTGGACGGCCACGAACAAATCCTGTTATTTGTCGCTTCTTCCTTCTTGAAGAAAGAAGAGACAAATAACAGGGCAGATAAGGAGACCTTGCCAGTGAGGCTCCTTATCTCCAACACCCTCCCTCTCTCTCTCTCTCTCTCTCTCTCTCTCTCTCTCTCTCTCTCTCTCTCTCTCTCTCTCTCTTTCTCTTCCTGATAAGGTCTGCGTGGGGGGTCCAAGCCACTTGTGCTCCTCCCAAGTGAGTCACGGAGAGAGAGAGAGAGAGAGAGAGAGAGAGAGAGAGAGAGAGAGAGAGAGAGAGAGAGAGAGAGAGAGAGAGAGAGTCCTATTTCCCTTCAGCAAGAAGCAGCACCAATGACCTCATCAGTTCTTCTTCTTGTGAGGTCTCACAGGAATCGTCTATTGCCGTGTCTAGTCCTTTCATTCAACTCGTAATCATTATCGTAATTGCTGCCATCCTTACCTGTCTGTCTGTTTGTCTATCTCCCGAACGTCACTGCACACACACACACGCACCACACTCACTTACATACTTTTACACACAATTAGATAAAATAAGCTTGGAGGTCAAATTCTTATCATTGAAGCTCATTTCAGACCTACTGTAGTTATTCACATTGATATTAATAATAATAACAACAGCGCGAATAATAATGATAATAATAGTTACTAAGCTGCATATTTATATATACAAATGGATAACAAGATAGACAGATAGATAGATAGATAGATAGCAGGGGCGTAGGAACCTCCCAAAAAGTAGGGGTGGGGTGTGGGGCAAGGGTCAAGATAAAGTTGCAAGATATAGAAAGTAAATGCATGATTAAGAAAAAAAGACAGTATCTGCCGCAGCAAGTATAATTATTAATGGGTTGTCCTAATACAATGATATATGCAATATCTCCTAAGTTGTTTCAGCAATGATCATCATTGACCAAAATAACTTACATATATGTAGAGCTAAGGATTAATCTAAGTGAACTGTCCAAAGAACTGAAGTCTAGTATTGTTCCTTTTGATAAAATCTATGACAACCTGTTTTGCATTTAGGTCATCTGTTAACCCTTTATGGGCATGTAGGAGTAAGACGTTACTTAGTCTATTTTGACACAGTGGAGCGAAGATAAGTTTTGATCCTACGAAGAGGTGAGAAACCCCTTTCTGACGTGGCTGTGGTTACTGGAACAGTCAGGTAAATCTTTATAAGTTTATCAAGTTCAGAGACCATAGCAGCAGCAGCAACA
>JANJGK010008006.1:0-15000 GCA_039081455.1 Macrobrachium rosenbergii
GGTAAGGCCACCAATGTGTTTTAGCAGGTTAGTTTTTTTGTTTTGTTTTGTTTATCACGCTAGATAAATGCTGTTAATTAGATCATAATAACGAGAGTAATCTTGTAACAACGATCTTACCATGCAATTAGGAGTGAAAATTGACTGAATTTAGGACTCGGATTAGAAAAAAAATAGAAACTTTTGAGTTGTTTTAAGATGTCACACTGTTAAAAAAATTCGCTTATGTCTTTGGGTAATTAAATAACCTAAAAAAGAGAGTGTGATTACTATAAGTCTTTTGGGGCAAACTGATGTCGACAACGAACATTGTTCTCGAAAGCCAGTCTTACAAACACTACGTCCGTCCATTAACTATTATCTTGTTGTGACAGTCAAAGGCAACTTGCCTTCTAGTCTTCGTCACTAGAAGGATAAACTAAGGTTAAACCTTCATTTTCCCACCGCTAGATTTAAGTATTTGAGGAACGAACGTAATTCCACAAAGGAAACAGCAATCAGATAAATTAAGCGTTTAACACCAAGTGGGAATTACATTGTCTGCTCTGAATACCTAACTGTCCAGTTTTTTTTTTTGTTTTTTGTTATGAGCTGAGAATTGTTTAAGCAAGTCATTGAAATATATTTTTCAAAATCCTAACATTCAGTTACAACGGCAAATGTAAATTACTGATGCTAAGTTTTAAAGAAGCAGAGAAGTCATCCATTGCTATTCAAGAATTAGATTAGAGTTACTGACGGGCACAACAGTGACTACTGGAATATATTGTCTATGGAAATAGTTCTTGGACCTTTTATTATTATTATTGCTATATATATATATATATATATATATATATATATATATACATATATATATATATATATATATATATATATATATATATACACATATGGTTTGCCTTAGAAAACAACCTGGTGGATTAAGCAGATGATGCTGCATTATCTACATCTACACTCTCTCCTGACTGTAGACATATGGACTGTGGATACTCTTAATAGATTTAGGCAAAATCAGTGCACGTCACAGGACGGGAAATGTATGAGACCTTTAGAAATCTCAAAGTATGTTCACCTGTAGGTCTAGGCCTCATAGTACATCGAAGCCCTCTACTCAAAGATCTTCATTGATAATTTTTATCTTTTTACAGTCCACTTATTTAAAGCCTTAAATGCTCTTCTGGGCCGCAGATTCACTTTTGAGAAGCATATCCTTTAGTCTCTTGATCAGTTGCTTAAAAAATGGCTTTTTGATAATTGCAAGAGTCTGGAAAACAATCGCTGTTTTTTTTTTTTTTTTTTATTCTGCTGTGCTTTGCATATTGCTACCTAGTTCCGTCTTCATCAGCTGACTCTCCCCCAAAGGGGGCAGTGCCATCAGCGCACCTCACATGCGGTGCACTGTAGGCGTTACTTAAGGCTCTTTGCAGTGTCCTTTCTGCGCATAGCTGCAACACTTTTATTCCTTTTACTGTACCATCGTACCCCTTTCATATTCTCTTTCTTCCATCTTACTTTCCACATTCTCAAAAGAGTTGGTTCATAGTGTAACTACGAGGTTTTCCTCGTGTTACACCTTTAATACCTTTTTGTTTTCAGCTTCCTTTCTAAGCTGAATGACCTCATAGGTCCCAGCGCTTGGTCTTTGCCTAGATTTTATATTCCATTCTATTCCATCAGGTCACTCTCATATAAATTTTGGTATAAATCTCTGGCCTTCCGTTCGATGCCCTCATTGTGCAAGAGATATAAAATGTTTCTTATTTCTGATCATTCTTTGCCTTCAGATCCAAACTATGCCATCCAACATACAGCACTGGACAGGGAGTTGATTCTATAGGTCTCGCCTTTTCTTCATGTGAGGTTCAGTACCACAGATTTCTTGATGTGAGTTTCAGTTATGACGAAATTATGGGATGACCTTCCTAATATTAGGGTTGAATAATTGGATTCCAGACTTTCAAAGCAGGTTTAAAAAGCATTATTACTAAAGATGTTCGCTGAGCAGTCTCCCTGTTCAGCACCACAGATTTCTTGAGGTCAGTTTCAGTCTGACGAAATTATGAAAAGACCTTCTTAGTCACAGAGTTGAGTAAGTGTAAAAGCATTATTACTGAATAGGTTCACTGAAGTGCCTCCCTGAGGATGTGCAATTAGAGCCTCTAAAGATCAGGCGAACTTGCAATACATTAATACCCTAAAAGAATATGCCTTGTATTTTAATAATTTATCGTTATTCCTCCCTGTTTATTTATTAGTTTATTGATCCATCACCTCTTTTTATTTTCTAATGATTGATCTCTTCTTTTTTTTTTATTTCCGGCGGTCTTCTGTAACTTCTTTCAAATGAACGCCTTATTCTTTGGAAGCTTGAATTTCAAGTCAGTGGGCCCTGTAGGCTTGTTCGATATGAACAGGGCCTTTTCTAATAATAATAATAATAATAATAATAATAATAATAATAATAATAATATCCAGTCTCATTTGACTCTTTAATAGTTTTGTCCTGTTAGGTGTCCATTGTTTTTTCTGATAAGTTTCATAATGTTTACTTTTCCATTTCATTTTCCCGCAACTGAGTTGTTTTGCCTAATGGAGCCCTTGGGCTTTATAAGCATCCTCCCCATAGGGGCGATAGTGCCGTCAGTGCTCCTCATGCAGTACACTGTAAGCATTGCTTAAGGCTCTTTGCAGTGTCCCTTCGGCCCCTAGCCGTAACCCCTTTCTTTCCTATTATTATGTCTCCGTTCATGTTTTCTTTCTTCCATCGTCATGTCCACCCTCTCCTAATAATTGATTCATAGAGCACCTGCGAGGTTTTCCTCCTGTGACACCTTGAGAACCTCCTTACTGTTAGTTTCAGTTTCAGCGCTGAATGACCTCACAGGTCCCAGCGCTTGGCCTTGCCCTAAATTCTATATTCTGTTTTTTTTTTAAAGCATTCTGGTTCTCCAGGTAGAGTTTAAGCTTGGCTAATAACGATGATATGGGTAGTGGCTCTCGTTTAAAGAGAGCTCTCTAAATATTATTGCTGCACTGCAGACGTGCTTCTTCTAATTAAATGCTTCTCTTTTTCTTAGAACCTGCTTCTCATCGTCAGGAAATTAAGGAAGGGTGTGGGTGAAACATAGGCCACGGTCCATCTGATCAATGGGTAAGTAAGGAGAGAGAGAGAGAGAGAGAGAGAGAGAGAGAGAGAGAGAGAGAGAGAGAGTACTTCTTGTGAAATGTTGAAATCGCATCGTACATTTCTGTAATATATTTACGTAACTCTTAGAGTTCCTGTTGAGTGAAAAGTCACCGCTCATATATTTATGTGCAGGAAAACTGTACACCCATTTTATAACATAATTTCTGACTCATACCGCGAACGAACCTCGGTCTCCCGAGTGACAGGTCAGTCGGCACTGCCTTGGCCTGTCATTCGAGAGACTGAGATTCGTTCCCGATGTGAGTCAGAAATTGTTTCTGTGAAGCACATGTTCATGTGTTCATTATAGCCATCATATTTTATAATATGTCTGTCTATCTCTGTTTATATATATATATATATATATATATATATATATATATATATATATATATATTAAAAAAAAAACCCATGGCGGACTAAAGACACTCTTGAAATATGACTTACACTGGGGTGATAAAAAGTAAATTCATTACACATTTAAAACGAAAAGAGCAAAACTAAAAAACGGGCAGAGTTTAGTTCATTAAATAACGGTAGAAAAAATGAAGTTCTGAACTCAACAGACTTACACGCAATAATGTACTCTCTGAATATTTTAGATTTTTAAAGGAACCGCAAAAAAATTTAAAAAGGAAAATTCTGATAGAAAAAGTAAGTTTTAGTATATTAGGTGATAATAAAAAAATGTCTAAATTCAACAGGCTTACACGTACTAATATACTGTCTGAATATCGTATATTCTTAAAGCAAACACATAAGAATTTAATAAAAGAAAATTCAGGTGCAGAAGGTAAGCTTTAGTGTATAAAATAATAATAAAAAATCTAGAACTGTATTCAAGAGACTTATACGTACTAATATACTGTCGGAACATCTTATATTTTCGAAGCAACCGCACAAGAACTTAAAAAAAGAAAATGACAAAATCATATAACGTGAGGAGGAGTCCCAAGAGGGAGGGAATCAAAGACTCTTTGCTGAATTCATTTGGTGCAGCGAAGAGACTTTCAACACAGATCAAAGAGACTCTTCAGGTCTCGTGTGATCGTTCACTCAGTGGCACCGGTGCCACGCCTCTTCATTTCCCTGGCAAGTATTGAGAGTCTTTGAACTTCAAATGTAATGACAGACAAAGATACACACACACACACACACACACACACACACACACAGAGAGAGAGAGAGAGAGAGAGAGAGGAGAGAGAGAGAGAGAGAGAGAGAATTATCAACCATGAAAGCTGTCCCGTCGGAAAACTTTACAAATGTTCTGAGAGTGAAGTAAATTTCTCAATTTTATGCGAACATTGCATTCCTTTTTAAATAATGTTATTAACAGTGTGTGTGTGTGTGAGAGAGAGAGAGAGAGAGAGAGAGAGAGAGAGAGAGAGAGAGACTTGCATATTGAAGAAGTAACAGCCCCGAAAATATATACGCCGTTAAAGAAAGTGGACGGGGTATTTGCCCCCCTTCCTCTATCAACACGGTCCTATCAAAAAGCCATTTTTATCGTTCAACAAAAGAGTCTTTCCTTTCATACGATTTCAAATTACTCCTCCGCCTTCGAATGAAAGCATTCTTTAAGATTTCAAATGCAAATTTGAACAAAATAAAGGTAAACTTATACTTGATATATATATATATATATATATATATATATATATATATATATATATGCAAGTCTAACTATTTTCTTTAAATTACATTCGAAATGGCAACCAAGAAAATACAATATGACAATTGGGAATAGATTATTTGTCGACGAATAATTTAATTAAACGTAACGCGGATGAGCGAAAGAAATTTGTGATCAAAGTAGAAATAAACTAGAAATAAATACAGTAAGTTTTTCTGCCATTTTTTGAGGGGGGGACAAACCCACCCCCACAAACTTTTATCCCAAAAACATTTTGAGCTGGAATCCTTTCAAACTAATAACTACGAGATGACTGGGAGTGTTCTGTTTTAATCTCCTTAATACCTCTCTCTCTCTCTCTCTCTCTCTCTCTCTCTCTCTCTCTCTCTCTCATATATATATATATATATATATATATATATATATATATATATATATGTATATATATATATATATATATATATATATTATTATATATATATTATATATATTATATGTGTGTGTGTGTGTGTGTGTGTTTGTGTGTTTTGTGTGTGTGTGTGTGTATATATATACTTGTAGGAAAATTTAATCACAAGGTATAGATCCAGACAGTTTACGCCTTTAGTACTTCTTAAACAGCTTCGAGATGACTGATGCTTAGTGGGAGAATTTACCAGCACACGCCGTCTTTTCTAGAGGAAGGCTTTGCAATATAACTGACTAATGTAGAATCATTGTCATTTTGGATTCTCTGTCTCTCCGTATCCCACTTACATTGGAGGTTAATCACTATTCACTTAGTCACTGGTGATTTTTTTTCCATGCTCGTTACTCCTACATCCCTCCATTTTCACTTTTCCCGAAATGAATGAGAACATCTCCGTCCGCTGAGTCTGGTGAATTGTATTCCCAATTCCTGCCTCATTCATTATCTGGGATTCCCTTTAAGACGGCCTTTTGCCCTAATCACTTCTCTCCCTCTAATAGCATTCGAGGGACCCATTTCCCCCACTCACTTCTCTCCCACTAATAGCATTCAAGGAACCCATTTTCCCCCTACTCATTCTCTCCCACTAATAGCATTCAAGGAACCCATTTGCTCAACTCACTTCTCTCACATTAATAGCATTCAAGGAACCCATTTTCCATACTCACTTCTCTCCCACTAATAGCATTCAAGGAACCCATTTTCCATACTCACTTCTCTCCCACTAATAGCATTCAAAGGACCTGTTTCCCTTCCTCACTTCTCTACCCCTAATAGCTTTCGAGGGACCAGTTTGCCCTACTCACTTCTCTCCCCCTAATAGCATTCAAAGGACCAATTTGCCATACTCACTTCTCTCCCACTAATAGCATTCGAGGGACCCATTTGCCCTAGTGACTTCTCTCCCACTAATAGCATTCAAGGGACTCATTTACCCTATTCACTTTTCTCCCCCTAACAGCATTCGAGGGACCCCATTTGCTCTACTCACTTCTTTTCCCCTAACAGCATTTAGGGGACCCATTTGCCCTACTTACTTCTCTCCCACTAATAGCATTCAGGGGACCCCATTTGCCCTGCTTATTTCTCTCCCACTAATAGCATTCAGGGGACCCATTTGCCCTACTTACTTCTCTCCCACTAATAGCATTCAGGGGACCCATTTGCCCTGCTTACATCTCTCCCACTAATAGCATTCAGGGGACCCATTTGCCCTGCTTATTTCTCTCCCACTAATAGCATTCAGGGGACCCATTTGCCCTGCTTATTTCTCTCCCACTAATAGCATTCAGGGGACCCATTTGCGCTGCTTACTTCTCTCCCACTAATAGCATTCAGGGGACACATTTACCCTACTTACTTCTCTCCCACTAATAGCATTCAAGGGACCTATTTGCCCTACTCACTTCTCTCCCACTAAAAGCATTCAGGGACCCATTTGCCCTACTTACTTCTCTCCCCCTAATAGCAAAAAAGGTACACATTTACCCTACTCACTTCTCTCCCACTAATAGCATTCAAGGGACCCATTTGCCCTTGTCACTTCTCTCCCCCATAACAGCATTCAAGGGACCCATTTGCCCTACTTACTTCTCTCCCACTAATAGCATTCATGGGACCCATTTGCCCTTGTCACTTCTCTCCCCCATAACAGCATTCAAGGGACCCATTTGCCCTACTTACTTCTCTCCCACTACTAGCATTCAAGGGACCCATTTGCTCTACTTACTTCTCTCCCACTAATAGTATTCAAGGGACCCAATTGCCCTACTTACTTTTCTCCTACTAATAGCATTCAAGGGACCCATTTGCCCTACTTACTTCTCTCCCACTAATAGCATTCAGGGGACCCATTTGCCATACTTATTTCTCTCCCACTAATAGCATTCAAGGGACCCATTTGCCATACTTCTCTCCCACTAATAGCATTCAAGCGACCCATTTGCCCTACTCACTTCTCTCCTACTAATAGCATTCAAGGGACCCAATTGCCCTACTTACTTCTCTCCTACTAATAGCATTCAAGGGACCCATTTGCCTTACTTACTTGTCCTCCCGCATTCAGGGGACCCATTTGCCATACTTATTTCTCTCCCACTAATAGCATTCAAGGGACCCATTTGCCATACTTCTCTCCCACTAATAGCATTCAAGGGACCCATTTGCCCTACTCACTTCTCTCCTACTAATAGCATTCAGGGGACCCATTTGCCATACTTACTTTTCTCCCACTAATAGCATTCAAGGGACCCATTTGCCATACTTCTCTCCCACTAATAGCATTCAGGGACCCATTTGCCCTACTCACTTCTCTCCTACTAATAGCATTCAGGGGACCCATTTGCCATACTTACTTCTCTCCCACTAATAGCATTCAAGGGACCCATTTTCCCTACTTGTCTCCCACTAATAGCATTCAATGGACCCATTTGCCCTACTCACTGCTCTCCTACTAATAGCATTTAAGGGACCCATTTGCCATACTCACTTCTCTCCCCTTAACAGCATTCAAGGGCCATATTTGCCCTACTCACCTCTCTCCCACTAATAGCATTTGAGGGACCCATTTGCCCTAGTGACTTCTCTCCCACTAATAGCATTCAAGGGACTCATTTACCCTATTCACTTTTCTCCCCCTAACAGCATTCGAGGGACCCATTTGCTCTACTCACTTCTTTTCCCCTAACAGCATTTAGGGGACCCATTTGCCCTACTTACTTCTCTCCCACTAATAGCATTCAGGGGACCCATTTGCCCTGCTTATTTCTCTCCCACTAATAGCATTCAGGGGACCCATTTGCCCTACTTACTTCTCTCCCACTAATAGCATTCAGGGGACCCATTTGCCCTGCTTACATCTCTCCCACTAATAGCATTCAGGGGACCAATTTGCCCTGCTTATTTCTCTCTCACTAATAGCATTCAAGGGACCCATTTGCCCTACTTACTTCTCTCCCACTAATAGCATTCAGGGGACCCATTTGCCCTGCTTACTTCTCTCCCACTAATAGCATTCAGGGGACAAATTTACCCTACTTACTTCTCTCCTACTAATAGCATTCAAGGGACCTATTTGCCCTACTCACTTCTCTCCCACTAAAAGCATTCAGGGGACCCGTTTGCCCTACTTACTTCTCTCCCCCTAATAGCAATTAAGGTACACATTTACCCTACTCACTTCTCTCCCACTAATAGCATTCAAGGGACCCATTTGCCCTTGTCACTTCTCTCCCCCATAACAGCATTCAAGGGACCCATTTGCCCTACTTACTTCTCTCCCACTAATAGCATTCATGGGACCCAATTGCCCTACTTACTTCTCTCCCACTACTAACATTCAAGGGACCTATTTGCTCTACTTACTTCTCTCCCACTAATAGCATTCAAGGGACCCAATTGCCCTACTTACTTCTCTCCTACTAATAGCATTCAAGGGACCCATTTGCCCTACTTACTTCTCTCCCACTAATAGCATTCAGGGGACCCATTTGCCATACTTACTTCTCTCCCACTAATAGCATTCAAGGGACCCATTTGCCATACTTCTCTCCCACTAATAGCATTCAATGGACCCATTTGCCCTACTCACTTCTCTCCTACTAATAGCATTCAAGGGACCCAATTGCCCTACTTACTTCTCTCCTACTAATAGCATTCAAGGGACCCATTTGCCCTACTTACTTCTCTCCCACTAATAGCATTCAGTGGACCCATTTGCCATACTTACTTCTCTCCCACTAATAGCATTCAAGGGACCCATTTGCCATACTTCTCTCCCACTATTAGCATTCAAGCGACCCATTTGCCCTACTCACTTCTCTCCTACTAATAGCATTCAAGGGACCCAGTTGCCCTACTTACTTCTCTCCCACTAATAGCATTCAGGGGACCCATTTGCCATACTTACTTCTCTCTCACTAATAGCATTCAGGGGACCCATTTGCCATACTTCTCTCCCACTAATAGCATTCAAGGGACCCATTTGCCCTACTCACTTCTCTCCTACCAATAGCATTCAGGGGACCCATATGCCATACTTACTTCTCTCCCACTAATAGCATTCAAGGGACCCATTTGCCCTACTTCCCTCCCACTAATAGGATTCAATGGACCCATTTGCCCTACTCACTTCTCTCCTACTAATAGCATTTAAGGGACCTATTTGCCATACTCACTTCTCTCCCCCTAACAGCATTCAAGGGCCATATTTGCCCTACTCACCTCTCTCCCACTAATAGCATTCGAGGGACCCATTTGCCCTAGTGACTTCTCTCCCACTATTAGCATTCAAGGGACTCATTTACCCTATTCACTTTTCTCCCCCTAACAGCATTCGAGGGAGCTATTTGCGTTACTCACTTCTTTTCCCCTAACAGCATTTAGGGGACCCATTTGCCCTACTTACTTCTCTCCCACTAATAGCATTCAAGGGACCCAATTGCCCTACTTACTTCTCTCCTACTAATAGCATTCAAGGGACCCATTTGCCCTACTTGCTTCTCTCCCACTAATAGCATTCAGGGGACCCATTTGCCATACTTACTTCTCTCCCACTAATAGCATTCAAGGGACCCATTTGCCATACTTCTCTCCCACTAATAGCATTCAATGGACCCATTTGCCCTACTCACTTCTCTCCTACTAATAGCATTCAAGGGACCCAATTGCCCTACTTACTTCTCTCCTACTAATAGCATTCAAGGGACCCATTTGCCCTACTTACTTCTCTCCCACTAATAGCATTCAGTGGACCCATTTGCCATACTTACTTCTCTCCCACTAATAGCATTCAAGGGACCCATTTGCCATACTTCTCTCCCACTATTAGCATTCAAGCGACCCATTTGCCCTACTCACTTCTCTATTACTAATAGCATTCAAGGGACCCAGTTGCCCTACTTACTTCTCTCCTACTAATAGCATTCAAGGGACCCATTTGCCCTACTTACTTCTCTCCCACTAATAGCATTCAGGGGACCCATTTGCCATACTTACTTCTCTCCCACTAATAGCATTCAAGGGACCCATTTGCCATACTTCTCTCCCACTAATAGCATTCAAGGGACCCATTTGCCCTACTCACTTCTCTCCTACCAATAGCATTCAGGGGACCCATATGCCATACTTACTTCTCTCCCACTAATAGCATTCAAGGGACCCATTTGCCCTACTTCCCTCCCACTAATAGGATTCAATGGACCCATTTGCCCTACTCACTTCTCTCCTACTAATAGCATTTAAGGGACCTATTTGCCATACTCACTTCTCTCAACCTAACAGCATTCAAGGGCCATATTTGCCCTACTCACCTCTCTCCCACTAATAGCATTCGAGGGACCCATTTGCCCTAGTGACTTCTCTCCCACTATTAGCATTCAAGGGACTCATTTACCCTATTCACTTTTCTCCCCCTAACAGCATTCGAGGGAGCTATTTGCGTTACTCACTTCTTTTCCCCTAACAGCATTTAGGGGACCCATTTGCCCTACTTACATCTCTCCCACTGATAGCATTCAGGGGACCCATTTGCCCTGCTTATTTCTCTCCCACTAATAGCATTCAGGGAACCCATTTGCCCTACTTACTTCTCTCCCACTAATAGCATTCAGGGGACCCATTTGCCCTACGTACTTCTCTCCCACTAATAGCATTCAGGGGATCCATTTGCCCTGCTTACTTCTCTCCCACTAATAGCATTCAGGGGACCCATTTGCCCTGCTTATTTCTCTCCCAGTAATAGCATTCAAGGGACCCATTTGCGCTGCTTACTTCTCTCCCACTAATAGCATTCAGGGGACCCATTTGCCCTGCTTACTTCTCTCACACTAATAGCATTCAGGGAACACATTTACCCTACTTACTTCTCTCCCACTAATAACATTTAAGGGACCTATTTGCCCTACTCTCTTCTCTCCCACTAAAAGCATTCAGGGGACCCATTTGCCCTACTTACTTCTCTCCCCCTAATAGCAATTAAGGTACACATTTACCCTACTCACTTCGCTCCCACTAATAGCATTCAAGGGACCCATTTGCCCTTGTCACTTCTCTCCCCCATAACAGCATTCAAGGGACCCATTTGTCCTACTTACTTCTCTCCCACTAATAGCATTCAAGGGACCCAATTGCTCTACTTACTTCTCTCCCACTACTAGCATTGAAGGGACCCATTTGCTCTACCTACTTCTCTCCCACTAATAGTATTCAAGGGACCCAATTGCCCTACTTACTTCTCTCCTACTAATAGCATTCAAGGGACCCATTTGCCCTACTTACTTCTCTCCCACTAATAGCATTCAGGGGACCCATTTGCCATACTTACTTCTCTCCCACTATTAGCATTCAAGGGACCCATTTGCCCTACTCACTTCTCTCCTACTAATAGCATTCAAGGGACCCAATTGCCCTACTTACTTCTCTCCTACTAATAGCATTCAAGGGACCCAATTGCCCTACTTACTTCTCTCCTACTAATAGCATTCAAGGGACTCATTTGCCCTACTTACTTCTCTCCCACTAATAGCATTCAGGGTACCCATTTGCCATACTTACTTCTCTCCCACTAATAGCATTCAAGGGACCCATTTGCCATACTTCTCTCCCACTAATAGCATTCAAGGGACCCATTTGCCCTACTCACTTCTCTCCTACTAATAGCATTCAGGGGACCCATTTGCCATACTTACTTCTCTCCCACTAATAGCATTCAAGGGACCCATTTGCCATACTTCTCTCCTACTAATAGCATTCAGGGGACCCATTTGCCATACTTACTTCTCTCCCACTAATAGCATTCAAGGGACCCATTTGCCCTACTTCTCTCCCACTAATAGCATTCAATGGACCCATTTGCCCCACTGACTTCTCTCCTACTAATAGCGTTCAAGGGACCCATTTGCCCTACTTACTTCTCTCCCACTAATAGCATTCAGGGGACCCATTTGCCATACTTACTTCTCTCCCACTAATAGCATTCAAGGAACCCATTTGCCCTACTTCTCTCCCACTAATAGCATTCAATGGACCCATTTGCCCTACTCATTTCTCTCCTACTAATAGCATTTAAGGGGCCCATTTGCCATACTCACTTCTCTCCCCCTAACAGCATTCAAGGGCCATATTTGCCCTACTCACCTCTCTCCCCCGAACAGCATTCAAGGGCCATATTTGCCCTACTCACTTCTCTCCCCCGAACAGAATTCAAGGGCCATATTTGCCCTACTCACTTCTCTCCCCCAAACAGCATTCAAGGGCCATATTTGCCCTACTCACTTCTCTCCCCCGAACAGCATTCAAGGGCCATATTTGCCCTACTCACTTCTCTTCCCCGAACAACATTCAAGGGCCACATTTATCCTACTCACTTCTCTCCCAGTAATAGCATTCAAGGGACCCATTTGCCCTACTCACTTCTCTCCCCCTAATAGCATTCGAGGGACCCTTTTGCCCTAGGGTTATTTTTTGAAAACCCACCAAAAGCTCCGCATTTATTCAGATTTAAACCTGTGTAAGCAGAAAATGAAAATTCACATGCTGACATGTTCGAAAATCCCATCTAGCAACATGCAGTTTTTTGCCTTGTTAGCTGCCAAGAATGTGCCTTCGTACGATAACTTTCGTCGAGCGGCTCAGCCAATCAGCTCGCACAACGAGTGTGCGTCAGCCAATCAGCGAATGTTTACATCAGTCTTAGTCTTTCTCGCTGCGTGTGTTGGAAGTAATAATCTTGTTACCGCATAATTTGTGTCTTATTTTGCAAGTATTATACTGAATTTAGACTCTTTATTATCACCCTAATGGAGCCTAAGCATCAGCGGTCTGTTGGTGTCCGTGAGGACGTCAAAGAGTCTGCTGCTCAACCACAAAGCAGCGAAGAAAAAAGTTTGCCCAGCGCGTCCAGCGAAGTTGCTCATGACGCCGTGCAAATCATCGAACGTGGTGATAATGTTACTATTACTCCTTTGAAAAATATAGGGAAGTTTTATGGTTCCTCAAGGAAAGGTAAGGGATCAAAGAAAAATGTAAGGTTTAATACGCCAGATAAACATGATAGCAGGCCTGACAGTGATGACATGGGTTTAGTTTCTCTTGCCAAAGAGAGGATCGCTGTCACAGAAACGTGTTCGTAGCGTGCTATGGAATTGTGGTGATTCTGATTCGTATTTTGGCATTACGATCTCTGATGAAGAGAACATCGATGATCCTAGTGCTGTGATTTTGACTGAGGATATAGAGTGAAAGCCTGTGAATGACGACAGAAATGGTAGTGAAAGATTTTTGTTGGAGGAAGGTGGTGCGCCTATGGGCAGTATTTTAGTGGAAGAATAAACTGATGACTCGATGGAGGAAGAAAGTTTTGTTAGCATTGTTGTGACGGACAACATCAGTGTTAGTCATTTTTGTCGACAATGTGGTGGACAAAATAATATTGTTTGAGCCCTTTCACATCCGAGATTGCTTCACTGCCAGCATTTCGAGCGCACTTAGATGTCATACTTAATTTCTTGACATTCATACAAGGCAGACGATCGCTCTTTTGGTATTATTGAAAAGGGTGTTGCAAACTCTGGAAAATTCACGAGGAGTATTCATGACTATTATGACATCATCAGCCAAGAGACCAGAAAAATCGAAATCCCTGTGTACATAATGAAGGGGGAAGATTTCAAAGATTTTGAGTAGGTATACACCACCAAAAAAAACAATGAAACGTTCTGCCCCTGGGAAGCAGTTCCTTAAAGCTTCCAATGTTGTTGTTGTGAAGGGTTACCCTCATGAATATCTCCTTAAGGCTACCTTCAGTATTACTGATGCTGAAGCAACAAGAGTTAGGTAGTGTGGTGCCTGGCAGAAAAACTTTAAGGCAAGACAGACTGTTTGATGTGAGTGGCCCTCTTAAGATGAAGTTACTATTCACGTGACCTCTCTACTGATAAAAACAAGCTCCGCGACATTGAATACCTCTGACAGACAGTTTCTTGGTAAAGGAAGGATGGTGCAAGGTGGCTACGGCATCAGGTTGCTAATCAACATGCAATGCGCAATGAAGGTGTTGATTTTACGGATGAACTTTTGGAAAATTATGAAGAGGTCAGGTTCGTCGCTACATCTTCCAACTAGTTACTCAAAACAACCCCCCCCCCCCCCGACGACTTTGAACGAAAAAGGGCTATGGATAATAGATAACTATACAAAACCAAGAAAAACAGAATAATAGGCACCATTCTAATAATGATCAAGGCCACAAGTTCTACAGTCTTGCAGGACCCCCTCATCAATAAGGTAAATGCAGGTTTTTGTTCATTTTTATTGCATGTCAGGTGTTATAGGATATTAATATTTCTATATTTCCAATATCTACTGTATTATAATATGTATTGAAAATGAATATAAAAACACAAAGAAACATTATACACTGAAATTAACACGCCACAGATGCACTTACACACGCTCCATTACCATTCATGCGTTAGCAAAAATTTTCACAGCACAATTAGTTTTAAAGATACAATGCTCGCTAACATATTTTTGAAAACTAAAACATTGCCAGACAACATGCAAAAAATATTTTTGAGAAATCTTTATTGGTTCAAGAAATATAAGGAAACAAAGTTACCATAAAAATGTAAAACAACAAAAAAAAAAAA
The DNA here is from genome assembly GCA_039081455.1 of Macrobrachium rosenbergii. Classification (NCBI taxonomy): domain Eukaryota; kingdom Metazoa; phylum Arthropoda; class Malacostraca; order Decapoda; family Palaemonidae; genus Macrobrachium; species Macrobrachium rosenbergii. The sequence continues at coordinate 14,943 of JANJGK010008006.1, forward strand.
AACACAAAAACAACAATCTTGCGACTTCAAAATACGTTCAATTTTAATTGCAAAGGTA
>JANJGK010008006.1:20000-22500 GCA_039081455.1 Macrobrachium rosenbergii
CAAGATCTTGATGGACGCGGAGGGTTTCCTGTGTCAATAGTGACATAATGCCGGATAACTGTGCTGTTTACGGCTGCAATAACCGCTACAGCAACACAAGAGGGAAGGGGATTAGCTTTTTCAGTTTCCCGAACGATAAAGTAACAAGGGTAAAATGGATAATCGCAAGCGCGCTGACCCGATTAACACCAAATATGCCCTCATTTGCTCATCGCATTTTAAAGATGATGATTTCAAAGACGAACTGAAATCCCGTCTTCTTAATGTTCCGAAAAAACAGTTGAAGAATGATGCTGTGCCTTCAGTTTGTCTGCATAAAGGTACTGTATGGTAGCTACCGTGCATTGCATTGCCAATGACACTATGTTGGTAAATAGGAGTAGCCCAATTTTGGTAGCCATTTTCCTGATACTTTGCACCAGTGTCAGTATCGTTTTAGGTTTACCAGGAAACATTTTATTTAAAACAAGGATTATCAATATTTCGAAATGTTTACCTGCAATTGCAGAAAAGTAGAGTCCCCTTACAATTGTCTGAAATAAATATTCAGTTAGGCCTACGTCTAGGAAGCAACTTGTAGATGATTTCATAATCTATTAACCATGAGTTGGCAAAATATTATAATTCCTTGTTTAACACTTGTGACAGTTTTTTTTAAAATGAAACGGGTAATGTCTGTGCATATTGTCTGAAATAAATATCCAGTTAGGCCTACGCCTGGAAAGCAACCTGGGTATATATATAAACAACACCCACATGCATAGGTAAATGAACTGGTTTTCTAGACAGGACATTTAATAACACAAGGTTTACTGATATTTCAGGCATAACAGCAGCAAGTTCTGGAAGAGAAGATAGGGCAACTAAGCGTAGCAGAAAGAGGGAAATAGGCGAACTGCTTTGTGATGGAAATGAAGCCTTAGCAGGTGGAGATAGCTGGGCTTCAGTTTCAGGAGATAATGATAACTCCGAAAATGGAGAACTTTCACAACAGGAACTGAAACAACGGATACAAACTTTAGAAAGAGAGAATAAGCAATTGAGAGAAGCAATGAATTCTGATATGATTAAGGAGCTAGAGCGTATCTTAATGCCTATGTTTAGTAAAACACAAATTCAAGCTTTGGTTAGCCAAAAGAGAGTCTTATGGACAGATGATGACATATCCAAAGCACTTACCTTGCGAAGTTTAAGCCCTAGGTGTTATAAGCACCTAAGGTCTGTGGTAGGTATTCCGTTACCAAGTGAAAGTTGTATGCATAAAAGAGCAAAACATTTTCCATGTGAACCAGGTACACTGAATTCTGTTCTATCTTTAATGAGTTCGAAGTCAGAAACAATGACCCCCTTGGAAAAACTTGCTGTCCTTTCCCTAGATGAAATGAGTATTTCTCGTGAATGGGTATATGACAAAGGAAATGATGTGCTGTACAAGCCACATGACAAGGTTCTAGTAATTATGTTAAGAGGTTTAGTCGCAAAATGGAAACAGCCAGTGTACTATAATTTTGACGAGTCCAATGTTCAGAATATATTGCTTGACCTGATAACAAGTATTGAGAGGGTAGGGTTTAGTGTTGTGGCTGTTGTCCATGACTTAGGGCCAATCAACTTAAGAATATGGAAAAAATTTGGGATAAATCCCTTGCAGAATAAAGTTTCTTTTAAAAATCCTTGTGCAAACAGAGATATATTCATTTTTGCTGATCCACCACACCTGATAAAGTTGATACGAAATAATTTGTTGGATTATGGGTTCTGCACGAAAGAAGGTGAAGTTATTTCAGCAGAAAGTGTAAAGGAAATGTTAACCAAAACTGTAAATGAATATACCTTGACCCCAAAACTTAATGAAATGCACCTTAATGTGTCAGGGACACAAAGAATGCGGGTAAAGTATGCAGCTCAGTTACTATCCAAAACTTGTGCAAACAGTATACGATTTCTAGGCGAAAAAAAATTGCTTTTGTCCCAAAATTGGCGGGTGACAGCAGATTTTATAGAGTTAGTAAATGATTGGTTTGATTTAATGAACACTTGTGAAATGTATGGTGATGTGAAGTCTAAAAATGCTTTTGGCGTAGAATTAGACTATCAGAAGGGCATTTTAGATAAGATGGTAGACATGATGAGTACACTGAAAGTAAGAGCCAATTCTAGTCGCATGTTTAATTTCCAAAAAGGTATAATTTTATCTTGTAAATCTTTAATTGGACTGCACACATTGCTAAGATCTGCATACAACTTAGATTACATTATGACTAGACGACTCAACCAAGATTGCGTAGAGCATTTTTTTGGTTCTATTAGACAAATGTATGGCTGCCATGAACACCCAAATGCGTTAAGCTTCAAGTATAGGTTGAGATCATTTTTGCTTGGGAAAGGAACCATGCTGTTTAGTAGTAAGACCAATTCTAGTTCAAAGAATGATGATTCTCTTTGTATTACTGGTGAAACACTGATCAGAGAGAATGATCCTTCAGAAGATGATGGGGAT
>JANJGK010008006.1:25000-28543 GCA_039081455.1 Macrobrachium rosenbergii
TCTATTGGGTGTTCAAAGTCTCTTACGTGACAAAAAATGGCGCTTGAGCTGGTTGCAACCCGTACATTATATTTATGCTGTGTGACTCTCTTACTTAGTTCCTTACCAGATTGTCCAATATAAGGTAAATTACAAGTTGAGCAATCAATTTTGTACACCCCTCCTGCTGGCATTTCTGGTTTGTTACAAAACAACAGCCCTATGAGAGCTGAAAGTCAGCTCAGTGGTCTGGTTAAACTACTTTAATAATAATAATAATACAAAACAACAAATTCTTGATAGACGAAGTATTACTAAAAACAACATTTATATTCAGACATTTCAGGCTACGTACAATCGATAAAAATTCACATCGGTATGGCAAAACTAAAATATTTTCAGTGTCATAATTACTTGACCTATCATGACTATAAAATGTTTTTTTGGCACTTTGGAGGCAACCATCGATAAAATTCGAAGGATAACATAATTCTTCTGCAATTGCATAGATGTTCTGAATTTCCTCTGCTAAAAATTCAGGATCACAAATTCTGTATGCTCTTAAAAACATCCCTGAGAAGACTGATCGTTTTATCTTGGGGTGATGGCTGGAAAAGTTGTGAATGAAAGCATTCACTGCTGTTGGTTTCCGGTATAGTTTGAATTTAAATCCGTTGTCGGTTCTCATAACGACTGTGTCAAGAAATGGTAGGGTTTTATTTTGTTCTGCTTCCAACTTGAACTTTATGGATGGAACTAGGCCATTCAAAATTTCCAAAAACTCGTAGGGGTCACGATCCAAAGGCCACCGGCATATTATGTCGTCGACCTATCTGTACCATGTCAAAGTAAACGTAATGACATTTGGCAAGTATCTGATTTCATAAAACTCTATGTATATATTTGAGAGGGTTGCAGATAAACAACTTCCCATTGCCAAACCAAAAATCTGTCTATAAAAAGAACCATTAAACATAAAAGTATTATCAACGATGCACAACTTTATCAACTTAATAAAAACATGATGGGGAATAGGAATATCAATATCATTTATTTTTTCTTGTAGAAACTGTAGCAAATCATCAATGGGCACTTTTGTGAACAGTGAATTGACATCAAAACTAATCAGCCTACAATTTGTATCTTTACCTTTCAACTTTGTGATAAGATCTTCCGTATTTTTAATATGTGCCTTTGATATGTTTCCTATAAGCGGATTTAACAGAGAACCTAACCATTTTGACAGATGATAAGCGGCTGAGCCTATCGAACTGATAATGGGCCTGATTGGTTGACCTTCTTTATGAATCTTTACTGTGCCATACATATAAGGAAGAGTGGCATTAACGGCAGAGAATTCGTATATCGAAAAGGCCAATCAACTGTTATCCGATGAGGATACTTATGAGGAACTGTTGAGAGATCCCACCGATAAGGTTAATAAGCATTATAATAGTACTGTTAAATCCTTGTTAAAGTCCCACCATGAACTAGCCAAAAAATTCTCTGCCGTTATATGTATATATATATATATATATATATATATATATATATATATATATATATATATATATATATATATATATATATATATATATATATATATATATGTATAGCATAAGAAAAATCACAAAAAAGAAGACCTGGAAAATTAATGCAAAGTATATTTTTTTTAACTTTTATTAAAATGCACCAAAAATTAGGAAATATTTTTTTGAGACAAGGATTTTCTTTCAATTGATCATGTCCACAAAAATAATAACGTGGGTACCAAACATGGAAGGCATTGCTACAAAAAAAAAAAATATATATATATATTTCTTTTCGTGTAACATTTCTTTCTATGTTTGGCGCCCACGCCTTTATTTTTGTTGACATGGTTTATTGTAAGAAAATCCTAGTGTGTCTCAAATAATAATTTCGTCTTTTTCAGTGCATTTTAATAACTGCATGTTAAATTCTTTTTATTTTATAATTTTTAGTTTTGACAGAAATTGCAACCGATTTATGATTGTAGCAAACGAAATTGAACATGATATCCTGTCGAGCCTAAGAAGGTTTAAAAAATCCATAGAGTTATTAACTAATCCAACCGAGTCAATGAGGTTATGAAAAATCTGAAGAGTTTCTTACAAACCCTGAGATACTGGGAGAGGTCACTGTAGGGTCACTAGAGGTCACTGCTGGCCTACTGATCATGTAAGGTTGTATTGTCACCGGGATTGAGTAACCATGCAAAATTTCAAGTCCATCAGACGAAAGGAACAGGTCGAAAATCGAGTTACTAGTTTTGACCCAAACAGAAAGACAAACAGACAGACACAGAAGTCAAGTTAAATAAAAGCATGTAATTAAAAAAGAAAAGACTAACTCAGTCCACTAGAGTAAAAGAGCGCTACACTTGATGTAAAAATATAAGAAACAAATTTCAGCAAAATGCATTCTGGCCCATCAAAAAAAAAAAAAAAAAAAAAAAAATGAAGCATGTAAGGGAAAGAAATAAATTCATTAAAATTGCAGGAAGGGAACAGAAACTGACTAAAATCTCTAATTCTGATAAATGGAGAAATGTTCAAAAGAAGAAATACTCCGTAGGGGAGTAATGCCATCAGTGCATTTCAATCGGTGCACTGTAGGCATTACTTGAGGTTCTTTGCAGCGTCCCACCAGCCCCTTGGTACAGCCCCCTTCATTCTTTTTTTACATGCTTTTATCTAACATGGCTTCTGCATCTGCTTGGGTCAAAACTTGTAACTAATTTTTTACCTGTTCCCTTTGTCCGATGGACTTGAAATTTTGCCATGGTTACTCAGTCCTAGTTACAATACAACCTTACATGATCAGTAGGTCAGCAGTGACCTCTGGTGACCCTACAGTGACCTCTCCCAGTATCTCAGGATTTGACTGAAAATCTTCGGATTTTTCATACCTTCTTTGACTCGGTAGAATAAGTTAATAACTCTACGGATTTTTCAAACCTTTGGCTCGGCAGGATATCACTTGCAATTTCGTTTTCTATAATCATATATCGGTTAAAATTTCTGTCTAAACTGAAAAGTATAGAATAAAAAAATTTAATTTTTTGTTAAAACATGCTTCCATTGAAATCCACTTAAAATTTAAAAAATAATTTTTTGAGACGCACCAGGAATTTCTTACAATTAATCATGTCTACAAAAATTAAAGCGTGTGGCGCCAATCGTGGTAGTAAATGCTACAAGAAATAAAAAATATATATTTCTTTTCTTGTAACATTTCCCTCCACGTTTGACGCCCACGCTTTTATTCTTGTAGACATGATTAATCGTAAGAAAATCATGATGTGTCTCAAAAAATGTCTACTTTTTAGTGGATTTTAATAAAAGCGTGTTTAAAATTTTATTTTAATTTTTTTTATTGCTGCCGTTCATTTTCTCTTTATTCCGTCTTTCTTTCCACCCTTTTATAACAATTGTTCCATAGTGCAACTGCAATATTTTCCTCCTGTTACAAATTCAAACGTTTTTACTCTCCGTTTCCCTGTCAGTGCTGAATGACCTCACAGATTCCAGTACTTTGGCATTT
>JANJGK010008007.1:0-5000 GCA_039081455.1 Macrobrachium rosenbergii
ATACATAAATCTGATTTGCTTTGGCTGTGGCTGAGAGAAGCAGCTGTCTCTACGAAGAATCTCGATTGGATTTCAATAGCTTTGGACTTGGCTGAGGAGGTGAGTTAACGATATTTCATGGCTAATGAACGCGGCGAATTATTATTATTATTATTATTATTATTATTATTATTATTATTATTATTATTATTATTATTATTATTATTATTTAAAATATAAACCCTTCTTTACATGGAACAAGCCCACCACAGGGGCCACTGGATTGAAATTCAGGGTTCCAAAGGAGTGTGGCGTTCATTTAAAAGAAGAACCAGAAAGCAATGGGAAACGTAGAAAGGAGAGATCAGTCATTAGAAAAGAAAGTCATGATAAATGCAAATTAATAGGTAAGCAGATAAAAATAAAGATAAATTATTGAGACAAGGTGAATGGTCTGAGGGTAGTAACGCATTTCCCTAGGACAATTCATCTGGTGTCGTAATGGTTTATTTAGATTTTCATCGATACGTTTGGAGAGAGCGAGGTGTCCTCGGCCTTTCTTGGTGTGGACAGGAGAAGGAGTATGCTAATTTGGCTGAGAAGGCCTCTTGTCTGCTTTCCTTTCTCTGCATCGTGTTTGTGCAAGCAGGGGTTCATTTTGCCTGTAGGCAGGGACGCCTCGTGCCAGAAAATGTTAGGAACAGCTGTCCCAGAGGCTGGAGGTGCGTGTGGATGGAAGTCGTGACACGCTTTAGGAGTCTTCTGTTCTGTAGGCACACGGGTCACTACGAGGCCCAGAAGCTACGTGAATCTGTTAATCTCCTTCCCATTCACTACACTGTGGCTTCAGTCCTAGGTGTGGATCCTCCGAAACTCCAGCCATTTTTTTCCTCTTCCTTTTCATGTCGAGAGGTTCCTTTGCAGAAGCTTTTGAGATCTGAACCTCTCCATTTACCACTCCCTGAACCAGTTTACGTGCAGGTTTTTTTTTCTCACAACTCTAACTGACATTTTGTACAGCTGCAGTACAAGCCATTGAAGAAGAAATAATAGTGAAGATTATGTGGGTCCAGCATGAGTATTGATTAGAAGGAGGGGGATGAAGAGAACTCTTTCAGAAATTAGTTTGAGAAATTCCTCGTCCTCTGAAGGAAGCAAATCACATGTTATCGAAATACTGGAATTCTTGCATTCCAAAAAATCATGAAATATTGTGTGGCTGTCGACAGACCTATTAAAAAGGATTAATTTAACAAATAGGTACCCATGAAGAGTTCTAAATATCTGTATAATTATAGATTAAAAATGTTAATTGCTATTTGGTCGCCCTATCGATACGATAATCCAATGATAAAATTGAATTATATATATATATATATATATATATATATATACAGTATATATTTGCATATTTTGATACAGTTTTATAGTAGTTAGAGATAATAGATGTTATCAGTAATGTCCCTGTCCGTTCAACGATAAATTACTGAGTATGTGATTGACATGAATTCCTGAATGCGATGTTTAAATTAATCAGCCATTTTATGCTATGCAACGATAATGATTCTGTTGACAACTGATTATCACTCCTATAATTGGCGTGGCGGGATAATGTAGCATGCATGCCATGCAACTGCTCCGTCTTCTGCAGGTATGAGTAAATTCGTCAGTTGCTGCAGACCTATTTAGACACTGCTGTGCTTCCTTCTCCTCCTACACGCTTTTGCAAACGTCTTGAAAATGACGCTGATTCTGAATTTCAAATAAGCATAAGGAAAAGACAGTTATCTTTTTTATCTATTTTTAGTCAAATATAGTTCTTGTTAAACGCCAGATCTGAGTATTTGCACAGAGTTCTCTTTAAAATATTATCTAATGTTCCGTAACAAGACAATATTTGTTAGTCGGTATTTTTCTAATATAAAGTTAAACCGAGAGAGAGAGAGAGAGAGAGAGAGAGAGAGATCATGAACTTTTATGATTATATTTGTTACAAAGTCAAACCCATCAAGCATGACGTGATATCCTAAGGATAATTTCATTGCTAGAGGTGTTTATTGAAATCAGTATTCCTGAGTATCATCACTAATGTGTGCAGAATAGGAGAAGTGAGTGAGGAGGGAATTGTGTTTATTACAAATCATACCTGTCCAGGAAGAAGTGACTTGTAGATTCCATATATATGAATGATCAAGGTTCTCTACCTTTGGGAACTTTAGGTTAATCGTCCTCCTTCTCCTCCTCCTCCTCCTCTCATTGAATGGAACTGCATCCTCGGTTCCCTGTGATGAATTTCCATAGAAATATGTCCGTCTGAACACTGATCAGATTTGCATGAGACACTCTCCTTGTAGTTAGTCCTACACCTCCCGCCTCCTCTTCCCTCCTCTTTCAATCTCTCCCTCACCCCTCCACTCTTTGGCAGAAATTGTGAGAAATTCCTTGATGGGAAGGCCTAATCAAGTGTCACCTGAAGCTACGATATGTCGATCAGAAACCTCCCCGTTACTGCAGAGGGAACAACTGGTTCTCCTTTGAAATACGAAACGATGGTTCCTAGAGTGTCAAGATGGTGTTTATAGAGACGAATACTGAAAGGATTTGAGGCAATAAAGCCTCTGGGGAAAAGACGCCCATTTGAAGCGACATTCTCACTTACAGGAAATAAGTGAAACATTTCTAGTCTTTGTGAGTTTGTACATCATGACAGCAACAAAATGGATTTCTGTGATCTCCTCTTGGCCAAAGACGCCTTTCTGAATCCAAGTCATGATCGGTCCGTCATTTCATGACATTGCAAGACATGCACGTCGATCACAACTTACGTCATGTCATGACATTGAAGACATCGCTTAAAAGTTAAAATCAGTTTGACGAAACTGTGAGATATAAAAAAAATTTAAATTGGCAAGTTCTTTTAAATGTCTGACGAAAATGTCTTGGTCTGTTACCGCCTTGTCCTCCAGTTCTTGAATCAAACAACAATCATAAGGCTTCGTTCAACTGCAAACTGTCACAATGTGAAGTTGATGCGAATTGTCAGTGAAAATGGAGCTTCAGCTTCTGGCTTTCGATTGTTTATTTATGTTCAGTCACATCTGACCTTTCCTTTCTCCTCCTGGACTTAATATCAACGTAGTATATACTGATTTTTAGTTTTCTGTAAAAGAAAGCCTTTACAGAGATGAATATCTGTCCTTCCTTCCGTCCGCACTTTTCCTGTCCGCCCTCAGATCTTAAAAACTACTGCTGAGGACTAGAGGGCTGCAAACTGCCATGTTGATCATCCACCCTCCAATCATCAAACATACCAAATTGCAGCCCTCTAGCCTCCTCAGTAGTTTTTATTCTATTTAAGGTTAAGGTTAGCCATGGATCGTGCGTCTGGCAGCGCTTTCCGGAGGCGTCGCCGAAGCACCTTCACTTGACTTCATCTGGGGAGCAACTGAGAGTTTCATATAGCATTATACGCTATACAGAAAACTCGATTGCCCCGAAGAAACTTCGGAGCATTTTTTACTTGTTCTTCTTGGACATTTTTTCCTTTGACGACTGGACTTCTTGTTCTCTCCTGGACTCTTCTTCTTCAGTGAAGGAGCTTCTTCTTCTTCTTCTCCTTCTTCTTCTTCTTCTTCTTCTTCTTCTTCTTCTTCTTCTTCTTCTTCTTCTTCTTCTTCTTCTTCTTCTTCTTCTTCTTCTTCTTCTTCTCCCAGATTCCACTGCACGATGCTGGAGTTGAATCGCTGCCTCTTTTAGTTGGTCTTGGGACGAAATTGCTCTCAACTCAGTGCAATCTTTGTGTGGATACTGGCATCACAATGAGTATGGTCATGGAAATCGCTCAAGGCTAAAAGTCCCATACCAGTTTTTGTATCAATATTCTAAGCAACACCAAGAAAGTCACCTGCACCAACTTTCCCAGAGACGAACAGCAACAAGCTCAGCAACACAAGCAATGGAACCGGCAGCAATGTCACTATAAGTTCGCCCAAAAGATTAAGCAAGATGTCATACTAACACCGGTGCCTGGACTTAGAAAGGAAAAACAAATGGATGAAAATATTTTAAAGAATTATTGGACTACTAGAAACCCCAAAAAATGAAATGGCCTCCTACTGGGACCAATAATGACCAGCTGATTAATTATGCACGCAATACAAACATTGCAAAATGCAAAAATCTGACTGGAGAGTCAGTATTTCCTCCTTTATGCTGATTTGCAATGGCAGAAAATATGTCTGTGCAAGAGATGCGCAGGAAGGCCTTCTTTTCAGACAGAAGGAAACAAAGATATGTCTGCGCAAGGTTATGGCAGAATCTTCTGAGGAATGCATATGATAACAGTTTTACCTAATCAGGAAAGGTATTTCGTTGTCCCCATTTGAAGAGAAGTTCGATGGTGTGTGTGAGAGAGAGAGAGAGAGAGAGAGAGAGAGAGTGAGGGTAGGGAGAGAGGGAATGAGAGAGGGAGGGAGGGAGTGAGAGAGGGGTGTCGTAGAGAGCCAGAAGATCGTGTCCAGTATAAACAGAACCATTCGTGAAAGCTAATTGGCCTTCTCGATGCTTCAGTAGCGCTCTGGCGTTTTTATCTGCATCGTGGATTTGGCAGACAGCTCGTGAGGAGGAGGACTGCAGGTGGAATGACAGAGCCTGAGATGCTGGAAAAGTGCTGACGGCTCTCGCCCTGGTCTAGAGACTCTTGCTTTCACGAAGGGAACGGACTGACGACTCTACATTCCACTGGCCTGCTGTTGGATTGAGGGGACGAAAGATGCTGGCTGGAGTCAGCCATTGCAACCTCAGCGTCGAGAAGGTTGCAATGGCTGACTCCAGCCAGCATCTTTCGTCCCCTCAATGCAAAAGCCTCAGGGACTGTTTCATTGGTCTCTGTGATGTCAGCTGGTTCGCTGGTATGGTCGCTAGCGTCGTGACATGCAGCTCAGATGTCGCGAGTTCGCGCCTCACCCAGGACGATGAAAAGTCACTGGCTCTGTATCATGATCTGTTGCTGCCGCAGTGTG
>JANJGK010008007.1:10000-25000 GCA_039081455.1 Macrobrachium rosenbergii
ACCCACCTGTCCTGTAGCTCTGCCGTCTGGACGAGGTTTCGGTCAGAGTTTGCATACTTTGTATGGTAAAGACATTGTCTGAAGCAGAGCTCGACCGCGTGGACGCGGCATCAGGAGTCTGAGTGAACTGGATAATATTATTATTTCAAAACCAGACAAAGGAGAGGTGTGGCTCTTCTGAACGTGATGATTATATTAAAAAAGTGTAGAGTATTTTAAATGACAGGTCAAAATTTCGAAAAATTGGTGTACCTGATTTCTCAGCTGTTTTTCGATTGGAAGTTGGCATTAACAGATTTCTGAAAAGTCTATTAGATAATAAGGTTATCATTACAGATTTATACAGTATACAATTCTCCTTCTCATATGACGAGAGTAATCACAATGTGAGTCTATCTCTCGAGAAACGTGTTATGCGCCACTTCTAATGATATGAGTGTTGGAACGGGAATGCCTCCCTCAAGCACTCGCCCGCAATGTGGCTTCAAGAATCATGCTCGGTGCCGCCTCTATCAAGTATGGTTCAAAAAATTGTTTTTAACGCAAAGTGCTGTTCACCTAACGCGTACGACAGCTCATCATGTTTTTGGACTCATTATCAAGAGTTTTTGTCAAAGAGAATATACGACAAGAAGTAGGCCAGCCAATTTACGCACCATTTTTATGGAGAGCCGTTGTTATTATTCATGACTCGAGATACATGTTTTTCTCCTGGTGGCAGGCCAACCAGTCAGTGCTTTTGTTATTGTTGCGTGAGAAGAGTCAAGTAGTGCTTTGGATATTCCGTGAACAAACAACTTTATCGCTATTAACTGAGGTATTATCTATAATCGAGCTTTAACATTAACGCCATAATGAGTTTTGACAATGTAGATTCTATGGAAGTGTGGTTTGTGGCCGGCCGTTCCCGGGTAGTGTGAAAAAAAGCAAAAAGGAAAACATCTGTGTGTGTGTGTGTGTGTGTGTGTGTGTGTGTGTGTGTGTGACGGTGGTTTCTACCGAAAAGGCAGCCAGAGCTGCTTTGGATGATTGTTTATAAAATTGTTTGACTGATTATATACAAAATACTGCATATACTGTGGCAGAGGCGAGATTATTTGAAAATTCGACCGTCTTTTGTTTGTGCATTTCTGTAGAATGGCCGCTATGTGTCCAGATGACTCTTAGATTAGTGATGCTGAGCCGGTTCTGGTAATCTTGGTGGTAGTGTCGTTATTGAATAAAGCAGTGTCATGGAGAGAGGAAAGCAGTGACTGACATCAATGTTTTGACAAAGTGGGGGATGAGGCGAATAGTGTCACCTTCGAGCCATACTGTCCAGCTGGGAACTAGACTTGCAGACAGCATACCCCAAAAGAGAGATTCGCAGGGAACCCATCCAGAGGGAGAGGTCTGAGGCAGAAGAAAGCAAAAAGTGGACACTGAGGTAAGTACTTCGCTGCCTTCGGTACACGGGCGGAGATAACAATCTACTGTACAAGGCAGCCTTTGTTTCCATAGACGCAAAAACCACTCTGAAGAAGAAGACCCAGATTTTAAAGGAAACGTTGTCTGCGGGGAAATATGAAAATGGATGTTCTGGGGTGTGTCCATGAACACATACATGCAACTTCTGCCCATTTGTTCCAGCCACGACCCCCGTCAGTCAACACACCCCGAAAATGTCATATTTACCCCTACAACAGTATTATCTTGGCACTGTATGAAAAATACCTTGATTGGATGGGTGTCAGCCAGCCTGATGTCACCGCGGCGAAGTTAAAATACTGCAGCAAGATTTACATTCGCCATTATAAGGTCGGTTGTAGTATGTGAAGAAGAAGAAAGGCTGCCCTCGTGAGTGGCTCACGAAAGCTCTTGTTGATAAGAGGCTCCTGGTTGGAGCAGATGCGTCTCTCACCTGGAGCAAGAGCAAAAGGCACAGCGTGGAAAAGTATCTGTCTGTGGCTTCTTCCCCTGCAGTGAAGGCGGCTGCCAAACTCTGTCAGTCAGCTCGGCGCTTGTGGCTTCGTCTCTTCAACTCTGTCTGCCAGCCCCCGACAACCCACCCACCCAAAAAAAAAAAAAAAAAAAAAAATTTTTGTTGGTGACCTCGGCCTGTCTAGAGACTATTGACTCTTCGTAAGATCAGGTGAGTAAGACCATTTTTTTTTCATGATGCATTTTTTCATGCCTTTCCATCCGTTAATGAATAACGTTATGCAATATTCACCTGCATCCTCATTAATTATTATTCACAAGTCTGTTAAGATTATTAGTGTTGATTAACTGCGTCAAAATATTAATTTTGTGGGAATATTTGGGAACTCTTTGCATTTCCACCATTATCGCCATCACTATTCATTATTCACAGGATTGTCAGGACTATTATTAGCATCCATACTTCATTCCATATTTGCTCATGTTTATTTATATTTTTTAACTATGTGACAGTAATTATCTTTGGAAAAGGTTTTGGAATTTTCTGTGAATGAAAAAAGCAAAGATAAACTGGTAGGGAGTTTGGGGCAGAGCTTTTGAATATCATGCAACATTGCCAAGTAGCACAACAAATAGCTCTGGGGTTATTAATACCATAAAAACATGATAAAACATAATTGGGGGAACTGAAGAAAAATATTGACATTCCCTTTCCATTTTGCAAATACCTCGGAATCTAATGACCTTTTTGAATTACAACATAAGCAGACTTTACATAGAATGAGCTTCGTGTCAGAAAATGTAAGATCATAGCGCCATGAATAACGATGTTATCGCGTTGTCCAATTCAATTTTCATTCGCATTTGACCCGGGGTTTTAAAAGCGTCGCCTAGCATAGCTTGTCCCTCCCTCCCGCCAGTGACAGACGCTCTCTGCCTCTGCATCATCAAGCTCTGTTTATGCGGCCTGACTATGGACTGTTCAACACAGGACTGGGACGGTTTCGTTTATTTTGAGAAAGTTTCGCCAAGCAGTTCTTGATACTAGTTACACACACACACACACACACCCCCCCCCGACACCTCATCTCAGCTCTCATATGCATACCGAGCTGTCTTAGATATCTTGACAGGATCGTTCCGGAGGAATATTTGACAGGCCTGATGTTGCATGCCAGTATTAAGTAAAGAAATGACCTTCGCCGTATGCTGTCTACTTATATGGCAAACGTTTATATCTGGTGGTGATGTCTTGGTTTCATCAGAAAGTTTTCTTTCCCAGTCGACGAAGGCCGCGAGCTGCATTAAAGAGAATATGCGCCTCCGGTGAATGCTCAGTTTCTTCTCTATTGCAAATCTTTTCGCAGCTGGCAAGGGTTTGGATGGTAGGCTCAGGTGTTTTTTTTTGTGTGCGTTCGTTTTCGGGTAAGCTATGATATTCTCATGCGATTGAGAGCGTGCACGTGTGTTTGGTAAGAATAAAAGAACCGTTTCGCCGATAAATGCTTCGGTCTATGGTTCAGAGTCGGTTCGGTTAATTTTGTCAGAAATTGTCCTCACAAACTGTCATTTTTGAAGGATGGTTTCCATCACTGGAAAATGTTTCTGGAAAACCTTCTCTTCTTCTTCTTCATGGGGCACTTTGAAACCGTCCTTGTTATATCTGTCATAATATCTTCAGTGGGACCTGATTACCAATATCGATTTACCAGCTGAATAAGGAGGGAATAAGTTTTAGAGGGCGCCGTTGCTTTACTGCATGAATGATCGGCAGTTTTCAATTGCTGACTATTCCTATGAAGAGTTTTTTTTTTTTTTTTTTGGTCAGGAGCAAAATACCATTTGAGGCATACAGTCCATTTAGTGATGAATGAATCTTGTTGGCAATGAACAAGTTGTAACTAAATGTCAGGTTTTGTATAAGAATCTAAACCACAGGTGAATGCTGTGTTTTCAGCCGCGTTTTTCTGTCAAATGTATGTAACGAATTTTGCTTGGCATTTATAGACTAAATGAAGTAGAGGTTTGCTTATTATTATTATTAAAAAGTATGGCTGTATTATGCGAATTTATCTTATATAGTGTCTTTTCTATCCTCCTTATGATTCGCTTTTCAGGCTCAGCAATGTTAGTCAGTAACTGGCCGATATTCATGTTGGAAAAGGACAGTGTGCGGAATATTGGAAGTCTTTTATTAAAATATCCAATCGGAAATCGTTCGTCTGGGTTCAGGTTCTATTCTAGGTACCGTCATGTTTCGACTAGCTCGTTGGTCATCCTCTGGACGTGGTTGCAGAAGGTCTGAAGAAACGAGGTGCTCGGGTTGGTATTTATAGGGGGGGTCTTGATCGGTGCTGAATTATGATTGGTTGCCCGGGAACCCGGGCAGCCAATCATAATTACCGGCAGCCAATCATAATTCAGCACCGATCAAGACGCCCCTATAAATAACAACCCGAACACCTCGTTTCTTCAGACCTCCTGCAACCACGTCCAGAGGATGACCAACGAGCTAGTCGAATCATGTCGACGGTACCTAGAATAGAACCTGAACCCAGACGTACTATTTCTGATTGGATATTTTAATAAAAGACTGCCAATATTCCGCACACTGTCCTTTTCCAACATGAATATCGGCCAGTTACTGACTAACATCGCTGAGCCTAAAAAGCGAATCATAAGGAGGATAGAAAAGACACTATATAAGATAAATTCGCATAATACAGCCATCCTTTTTAATAAGACCTGTTTAAAAGAGGGTCTACTCCTTTCATATTATTATTATTATTATTGTTGTTGTTGTTGTTGTTGTAAACTGGAATTCCAATCTCATGGTTATTTAGGACGATAAATTGTAGAGTGGTAACCAGAAAACAAAAACATGACGTAAAAATCGAAGGCCAATACTAAAAGGGGCAGAATAAGTCTTCCTAAGGAGCCTGTGTCCTCCCAGCGAGGAAAACTGCATTTTCTGGATTTTTAGGAAAACTTATTCTGTTTCCCTTGCGTTGCTGCGTCATGTCAGCTCTCAAAGGCTGACTGAATGACTTCATGATACTCGTCATTACGGTGTTCACTAATGACCCAAGAGAGGGTATGCTTCGATGGGAAAAAGACATTAGCTTCACCCCACCCCACCACCCTCCCCCCCTACAAAAATGAGAGTTTTCAAAGTTATCTTAATCTTTATGTTTGCAGCAATGTATTCCACGGTATATTTTTATGTTGACTGCTGTTTTAATGATTGAGTTTGGAGTCGTTTAATACAAGAAATAACCCACACAAGTGTGTGTGTGTGGTGTGAATATCGATTATGAAGATTATAATGCTCTGGGTCTCAACAGCAACTATTCCCTCTCTCTCTCTCTCTCTCTCTCTCTCTCTCTCTCACACACACACACACACGCACACACACACACACACACTCGCACGCGCCCGCTCGCAAATGCATTGCTAATAATCCCAGGGACAGTTCACGACCCCCGAACAATACTGGTATGAAAGCACGCTCTCAATACCAGAATCCATTGGCGGTTTGGTGGAGGAAAGATTTCATTTTCTGTATCTGGTTTTTCTCTCGGCGTCTAGGACTTCTCCCCTCAATCACCAGCAACCCCCCCCCCCCCCACCAACGTCCCTTGGCCTTTACACCCTACCCCTAACCCCAACCCCACTGGTTAGGAAACTTTGGAGAGTTTTTCTCCATGTTTCTCGTAATGACGGTATGGAAATAATGGCTGCTTTCCCAGGATTTGCCCCGAAATGGGCTGAGTATAGCCACTAGGTTTCTTGAATGGAAGTGGATTTATTTATATATATATATATATATATATATATATATATATATATATATATATATATATATATATATATATATATATATATATATATATATATGTATATATATATGTATATATATATATATATATATATATATATATATATATATATATATATATATATATATATATATATATATATATATATATATATATATATATATATATATATATATATATATATATGGCTACACTTTTGTCTAGATGGGAGGAAAGAGGAAGCACAGGAGAGATGGAAGTGGCACAATTGGCGTAAGGATCGGACGTGCTGCTGGTGAGCTTTCCGTGTCGGTATATGAGTCAGCTACTTTGTGA
This sequence comes from Macrobrachium rosenbergii, assembly GCA_039081455.1. NCBI lineage: Eukaryota > Metazoa > Arthropoda > Malacostraca > Decapoda > Palaemonidae > Macrobrachium > Macrobrachium rosenbergii. The sequence continues at coordinate 16,075 of JANJGK010008007.1, forward strand.
AGAGAGTGTAGAAAAAGATACACCTTGGGGACTATATAAGTTGGTGTTCTGGAAGACTGACTGTGCGAGAGAGAGAGAGAGAGAGAGAGGGAGAGAGAGTCTTGTAATCATATTTTGGACGCTGCGAGATTATGAGTAGAAAACGATATATTGCCGCCGCTGATGAAATTTTAAACAGTAAGGGTGGCAGGTCGGGGGGGGGGGGAGAGAGAGAGAGAGAGAGAGAGAGAGAAGAAAGCTGAGGGAGGATAAGAGGAGATTATTTTCTTGCAAGACTCATCAGACCACCGCCGAATGCAAATGAGCAGAATGTGGCCGGGGAGGGAACATGGGGACATGGAGCCCTTTTTTTCCTTCTTCCAAGGGACATTAAGGATTGACTGGTGTCAGTTAGAGAACGAATAACTTACAGAAGTTGAGCTTCATTACTGTCTTTCCGAAAGATGAGTTAACGAGAAGAGGACAGCATTTGATTTGAAACGATGTCATTCCCTTGACATGGCTTGCAGGGGAACGGCGGCACATTGGTGAGGATCGGGAAATGACTTCGAAGGTTCCTTGGAGAAGTCAGAGCAGGAAGGAATGAAGGAAGGAAGGTGCATATTAATTCAGCATCGGGAGGAGAGAGAGAGAGAGAGAGAGAGAGAGAGAGAGAGAGAGAGAGAGAGGAAGGTGTCAGTGGAAGATGCTGCTTGTGGCGACGAAGGGCCTGTGGTGACAGTGACGATGATGATGATGGTGATAGTGATGAAGGTGTTGGGGATGTCGCGGGGAGAATAATGGGGTTTTTATAATTAGAAAGATCGATCGAAGTTCAGAAACTTGGAATGGGAGAAGAGAAGAGAAGAAAAGAGAAGAGAGGAGAAAAGAGAGAGAAGAGAAGAGAAGAGAAGAGACGAGAGAGAGAAGAGAAGAGAAGAGAAGAGAGAGAGAAGAGAATGGAGAGAGAAGAGAAGAGAGGAGAAAAGAGAAGTGAAGAGAGAGAAAAGAGAGAGAGAAGAGAAGAGAAGAGAAGAGTCAATGTTGTGGAAAGTCTGTCATAATTAGGGCGCAACCTTTTGCAATAATGCAAAGGTTGGTGTAGATCAATAAGAGCCACACTTCACAGGCAATTCATGAACGGAAGAGTGATGCTTATGGACAAATTATTCTGATTTCTTTTCATCTCAGTCCCGAGGGCGGAAAAATGAGGAATGCTATTAAAGAAATATTACAAATACTTCGATTCCTGAAGGGAAGGACTGAAACTTGCACCGTTCGTTCTCCCTGACTGTCTGATGGGACTCTCAATCATTCTACGCCCAAGAGACATTTCAGCTAAGCCTCTTGACGACCATTCTTCCCTCCCCCCCCCACAACCCCCCACCACCCACCCATCTACGAATAATTTTTGCAGATGTTTAGCAAAAAAAAAAAAAAAATAAACCTTGAGAATCATTTGCTGTATTTCCATGGCCCTTTGCATTTGGCGCTTGGTCCTTCCTTCTCCGGTATCTGAATGCCCCCACTGGATGCCAAGAGAAAATGATTATTCATTCCCTAAGCATCATGACCGTCAAGTCCACTTGTGGTTTGTTTACATGTTATTATTTATGAGAGCCGCTGATGAATGGTTGGCATTTCCTTTTCGTCACTTCCGAAGGAACCTCTAGCAATAGCGAGCTTCTCTTTCCTCGGTTACAGAAATACGTCCCGTGTTTCGATTCTGTTGTTATTTGGGAGGCCTCAGAGGTCCTCTGAACAGCTGGGGCACCTGAGGTCCTCTTTAGAATTCGGGTTGTTCCTTGCTGGAAGCAGCAGTGAATGGTCCTTCAAGAAGCCAGTCTTCTCTCTCTCTCTCTCTCTCTCTCTCTCTCTCTCTCTCTCTCTCTCTCTCTCTCTCTCTCTCTCTCTCTCTCTCAGTTGTCAGAATTTTTCCCCAAAATATTCCTTCTATTTCCTTATGTTTGTTGTTTCGCAATCCGGGATCGATTTCGCCTCATTTCTAACATCTTTTAGAGTCATTAATCATATGTAGAGCTTTTATACATAGCCTTGGGGAAAACTGCCCTAGCTCATGTCGATAAGCGAATCTATTTTTCCCGTTAATTTGCCAATATTTTGAGAGTTGATTATTGAACGCATTTGCTTTCCATTTTTTTTTGCTCTTTATGATTTGACGTTTGCGTAATGCATGAGCCAGTATTCAAGCAGTACATTACCAGGGACAGGCACTCGTGAAAGACAAAAGAATGAAAAGCAAAACATAAAATGAAAAGAATAGTTTATACAGGCATTGATAAGACAAAACTTTGGAGAGTCGGTTGCTATCGATACCTGGTAAGCGATCTTCTTTGCAAAGGGCGCCCCCTTCTTCTTCCCCTCCCGACGGGCGATCTGATCTCTAACCTAGGCCTTTGTGACTTTATTTTTGACCCTCCAACTTCGCAGCCTTCTCTCCTGTTCAGGACGAATGCTTGGCAATGAGCTCTATTACATATATGACTGCAGGATATCACAAAATAAACTTGTGAATACTAATATCAAGTTTGTAAGACTTGTGGCTGAAGTCCCCTGGTGCTTCGTGACGAATAAGCACAGACGGCACTCTGTGTCCCAAGCACCACCTGAAGTGTCCTCTCGAGAGTCTGGTTGGGACGTTCGTGAACTCTCTTCTTTCTCTTCACTGTGACTATATCGCTGGTGGATCTAGACCTCTCGTGACCCGGTGCTGCTTGCACCAGATTCTTCAGGTCGGTTGCTGCGAGTTTCAGAGATTGTCTCTTTTTCCCAGTCAGAAGCATCAGCACTCGTCCTCACCTCCTCCTCCTCCTCCTCACTCTTTTGTCTAGCCTCAAGCCCCGTATGACGGGTTCCAGCATCCGCACACACGAGAAAATTTCTAGGCCTTGAAAGTTCTCTCTCTCTCTCTCTCTCTCTCTCTCTCTCTCTCTCTCTCTCTCTCTCTCTCTCTCTCTCTCTCAGAAAGACTGGCATTTGCGTCTTCTGGTGTCAGGGACCAACACTCCCACTCAGTCGTGAAGGCTATTTTGTAACCAGTTCTTATTCTGAGAAGATGGGAGGTTCATTCTCTTGCAGTGTCACTGTTACGACGTGTAAACTGTTGTGGGGGGGGGGGGGGGGCAGCTTTGCCTCTGCACCATTTCTGTGGCCTCATCGTGCAAGGGGACGAGTGGGCATCTCGCAAGCGAAGGGCCCGGGGCGAGGAGAGCCTTTAAGGCCACGGCCTTCTTCTTCAACGAACAAAATCTGGCATGCGTTTGTTGATCTCAGCCGTGGATAATTGAACTAGTTGTTCGCATACTTTACTGGGTCGCAGCTGGGGCCGAGAGAGAGAGAGAGATAACTGATCAGTAATCCGGTAAAGTGAACAACAACCATATCATAAGGGAAATGAGGAGATCCTTGTAACTGTGGTCCTCTCCCCAACGGGATGAAACAATTCATAATATATATATTCTCTCTCTCTCTCTCTCTCTCTCTCTCTCTCTCTCTCTCTCTCTCTCTCTCTCTCTCTCTCACACACACACACACACACACAGATGCTTTATGGAAGTCAGCACTTTTAGAAATAAAAGTTAATTAGTATAGAAATAAAGTAGATAAATAAATAAAAATAAAAAAGATATTAGGAATAAGAAAATAGGAATAAAATTACAGATTACTAATAAAGTTCAATAAAAATTAGCATAACATCAAAGCTTCGTCCTTTTCTGGCGCCTTCCATCTCTTGGGACTCTCTCAGGTCGATGGTTGATTGCTGAAGTTTATTCATAGAAGATAATCAGGTCAAAAGGTTTGACCCTAATTGACCCCTACGTTTGTGGTTTCCTACGGTAGCGTTGCCTGCTTATGCACATGCTGAAGAGTTCTCGGATATGCGTTTGTGTTTATGAGCATATTCACGACGTTAAGATTTGTTATCTTATAATACATTTCATCTTTTACCGTTTGTTTACCTTCGTTGCAGGTTTCGCTCAATGGGTGCGCTCTGCTGTTCTCACTCGTAGGTCTGTCTTTGTCATGTTCCTTAGATGCTTTTTGTACATTATTAGTTATTATCATAAGCTCATTGGCACCTCACGTCTGCAATGGCAATCGTTTAGGTACTCCACAAACGTGATCTTTTCTTTTCTTTTATTTTATTTTTCTTTTCTTTCGCAAGATTGACTGTTTCTGATATTTAACTTTCCGTCCTCCCTCCCACTCCTCAAGACTTCCTTTTGCCTTGATGTCACGGTGTTTGAGACTTCTACTGCAGAGCCTGCTCTGATTCAGTTGTGTGGAGTTCCATACTGGGATTGAGAACATGAAGAGGCAGTCCTCATCTATACCTCGCCATTCTCTCTCTCTAGATAATGAATGTGGAGGTGGTTTCAGTTCCTGATCTCTTAGGCAGTTTTACCTCATATTTTTCATATCTTGCATTGCATTGTGTGTATTGGAAGGACTTAATTATATCTTTGAAACGTACCTATATCATTCGTTTGCGCCCATTCTCCGCCTTTTGTTGTCGTTCAGACGCCGTCATGACTTTTCCGTTTCTCCCGTTGTTCACATTGCTTGATCAGCTGCAACTTCGTCCTCAGCTGCCGTCCACAAGATGCAGCACAAGGGCTTCCTTCATTTATTACCAGAGGCTTTCATATTCAATTTTAGTAGAAGCGACTTTAATCTCGTCAATTTTCGTCAGTTTTACCGACAACGATTGCAGCGACTGAGTGAAGCTGAAGTCTGGATCGAGGTCTTGCACACGAACGCTGAGGTAATATCTAAGTACCATTTCCTCTGCACTCGAGACGAGACGGGACCTCCCTACCCCAACTCTCTCTCTCTCTCTCTCTCTCTCTCTCTCTCTCTCTCTCTCTCTCTCTCTCTCTCTCTCTCTCTCTCGGTAAACCTCAAAACAATAAAAGTAATTAGATTAAATAACGAAGGATTTCTCAAGAATATAATATTAAAGCATCGTCATTCACTCAAGTGAAAACCTTGTCTCCGGAGAGAGAGAGAGAGAGAGAGAGAGAGAGAGAGAGAGAGAGAGAGAGAAAGAGAGAGAGAGGGAGAGAGAATAGTCTGCTACATTCGGTAACTTCATAAGCGGGAACAAAAATCGCTTGTTATGATCTGCTCTACTCATCTGCTCTCCTTGCCTCCCTCCCGGCGTCTGGCATCGGTAGATGCTTGCCCGACTACTCATTCCATAAGTGATAATAATAAATGCTATTACAATTATCATTCGGTGGTATTTCTCCAAAAGTATACTTATAAGTACTAAAGTACTATATGTAAGTATTACTACTGAAAAGCAATGCACGCCACTGACTGAAAAGTTCGTCCTGTTCACGCGCGAATAGATTTGTGACAATTCTTCTCACAACAATAATTTTTTCCTGCTGATGTTTTTGTGGATTCAGTTGTTTGCAGGCGATCTGTCTCTTCCTGGAGAGTTATCAGGATCATCTGTCTCATAAGAAATTACTGATTTGATTTTCGTTGTGAATTGCCGTCTGTCAGGTCATCCACAGACAAGAACTGTCACTGTATTCGTATTTGTATTCGCGTGAAATCCAAATATATTCGCATGCTTATGTATTTTGTAGAAATATGAAGACGTCTCTGTTGCGTGTCATGATAATAATGGTGAAAGAACCACATTTTCTAATTCGAGAAGGACACTCAACACTAACATTATTTTGCCCGATTTTGACTATGATTCTAACATGAAGTCTAGAATAGGCCTACTGTTTTAGTTATAATAATTCATTTTTGTATATGAAATAACTCTTAGTGAATGCATTGCACCACTTCTAGTAATAGGTGAAGGTGTTATCAGATCTTGTTTGTACCTCTCGCCAGAGAAGCCATTAATCGAGGTCCAGAGATCGGGAGGGGAAAGGAAGGGTGGTTGGTCGCCATTGTGATCACCTCTCTGCACGCCCCTCTGTGGGCGTATATGCGTATGTGCGTGCACTGTATGGGCGTGACGTCGCCCTAAATTGTATTATCACACACCACCAATTCATTCACACATTTAACCACTATGTTGAAACTACACAATGTTATATTTGGAATTATCTTCAAGTTTTTCTGTTCACGTAAACTTTGTAAGTCTGTTCTGTATTCGTGGTTATTGTACAACTTGTCTCTTTTTCCCCAATAAAACCGGAATGCAGGACGGAACTTAGGTCCAGCTTCTTGGCTCAGCTTTTGAGTAGACCTGATAATATCTAGAGTCGTGTAGTGATGTGTGTGTGGACTTAGAAAGGGCGATTGCCCTTATTATCCTTTGAACTTTGTTGGAAACTTGGCTCATCCGAGTGCCTTTGAGTTATAATTAATTCCCATTTGAGTAATTCATTTTATTTGTCTCTTATGTAAGTACTCTTTGATATGTTTAACCTTTAGTTACTAAAATAATTTTGACTTTAAATTCAACAAATGCGTTTCAATATCCTCCATTTTGTTCCATTTTCCTGTGTTTCCGTTTTTAAGAATGGTGAACATAATTTGATCTGATTAACTTGTATTGTGTTCAGACTTTAAGGTTACGCAAGGAGCTTACAGAAACGAGGTACATATAGCGGTCCTCCAAGGCCTGAAAATCAATCCGTGAGTAATCGCAAGATTTTGAGAGAGAGAGAGAGAGAGAGAGAGAGGCTCGTACCTCTCGTCGTATTTCACAGCAACTTATGATCAGAGTCCATGTCTATCTACAGGAACTGCTCAGTAAGTAAAAGTACTTCATTGTGGTACTGGTCATTAATGATATTAGCGTGTTATGTTCGTTAGCAATGAATGGGATGAGAGATAATTATGATCTCCCCGTAATTCAGAAACGGCAAAGGGAGCCTCGTGGTGTTGCTACATAAGGCTTTTGGCGGTCTTTTGACCAAGTAACAACATCAAAAGCATAGGCCTACTTTGTCCATACAATCAATTTTTTCGCCACAAAATTCTTGTACAGTGGATTTCATATATTAGATATATACCGTCACAATCAGCTTTCAGTTCTCTTTCTTCCAACGTATGCTTACAACGTCCATCAGTAAAGTCGACGAGATGTTGAGTGTTAAAAATAGATCAGCAACTGCTGCGACTTCGTCCGGTGAGATTCTGAAAGAGGCAATAGAGACGAATGTGTCTAACCGGTTTCATTCTATTCTCGCCCTTATTGTCTCAGCACTTAAGGCCGCTTTCTGTCCGGCATACTCCGTTAAGGTGGGTACACACGCGCGAACAGAACCTTGTATTGTAACCGATTCTTGTAACAAAAACGCAAGTGTGGACGCTTCTCGAACCCGAACCCCGAACCGGCGAGGTTCGAGGCTCCGTTCGCCCTCCGTCCCGGCAATTGTCGGTTTTTGGGCCCCGAATCAAAGGGAGATCTCTTTGCACGTTACGCAGTGTGTGGACGGCACCTGTATTGCACGCGTATCAACAGAGCTTGCTGAACTTGCTGACACCGACTATGAACAAGGCCGTCCATAGTAGAGTCCCTTGTTTTGGTCAGTGTCATGCCCTTGGTGTAACTACGTATATGTCTACCATGGCTGATTGGAGTGAGGAAGAGGTCCTTCAATTTATTAGTTATTACGAAGAAAAGACTTTACTACTGTGGTGTGCAAAACACCCGAACCATTTTAATAAAATACGTCGCAATGATGCATGGATAGATATAGCACAAAAAACGGGAAAATCGATGGAGGAATGCAAGAGGAAGATGACTTGCTTGTTAGCGTCTATGAGAAGGGACAAGGTTAAGATTTTGTAGTGGCCAGAAACTTCTTGGAATCTCATGTCAGCGAGTAATTCCCGACCACTGTATTCTACCCTTCTAATATATAACCTTGATTGCCACCAGCTTTTATTTCGCTTCATCTTCGTTAAATAATGTATATAAATATATATACGCGGCAGCTGCTACTTGCATGGTGGCCATCGTCGGTAAACAACCCGGACAGAGACAGACTGATGATCGCAATGGGTTGCAATGAAGTGACGTGCTTAACGTGGTTACGGTTCGTCCTCAACATTTTGACACCTTGTAACCGTATATGCGTAACTCAGTTGCACATACAAGGTTCGGCTCCCATGTGTGTACCCACCTTTATGTTACGAATCTATGGCACACCTGTTCTCCCTCGCTATGTATACGCTTGATTCTTGGCCGTTTGAATGATTTCATTGGTGTTTCTTAATTCTCCCCCCCCCCCCCTCTCTCTCTCTCTCTGTCTCTCTCTCTCTCTGAAATCAGGATGCTGGCCTTCGCGAATGAAATGTTTGAAAATGACAAACACTAAAGAGAGAGAGAGAGAGAGAGAGAGAGAGAGAGAGAGAGAGAGAGAGGCAAAGTCAAAATAGTGTATCCCATCAAAGATATCTATTGAATAAACTTGAGTGCTGAATGGGTATGAACCTTAACTGCTCGTTGTATGAACATGGAAGAAGGCCGCTCGTTGTATTATAGAAAGATTCTGCTTCCAGTAAAATTGCTGATATTCAGTCTGGAGGACCTTATTATATCTAGTGTGCAAGGAAGGAAGGCAGGAAGGAAGGAGTTCTTCACATTGCAAAGCAATATCTTGGAAATCGGTAAAAACAGAATCATAGCGAAATATATCAATCTCTCTCTCTCTCTCTCTCTCTCTCTCTCTCTCTCTTTCTATTGCTGTGACGATTCTGGTTAAAATTTCCAGAGCTCAATGCTGCTCGCCGTGGAAGAGGTCATTTTCTAAGTCTCTGAAACCGGTTTAGGGAGGCTTGTGATGGAGAGAGAGAGAGAGAGTTCCTGTGCTGCCGAAGTGTGGAAATGACGTCACTAATATGAAACGGCTCATCTCGTGCACATAGGGCCGGGGCGTGGTGACCGTGGTCCCATTCTTTACCGAAGTGTCTGCTAGCTGAGGTCTAACAACAAGTCACGAAA
>JANJGK010008008.1:0-27500 GCA_039081455.1 Macrobrachium rosenbergii
TACACTCACCCTGGAGTTTTCTTCATAACCTATGAAAATATATGCTATCAACATAAATTTCCTACATGACCTATATACGCTACCACTGTACATGTTTTCCGTTCAGATACTGGAGAGGCAAATAAACAACCAACTGCGGGGATAAAGTAAACTAACGCTGAACAACCAAGCTTAAACAAGTCACGAGTCAGACGACAACTCACTGCAGTAACATCAAGCTTTGTGACTTATATAATTAATATAATATTATGAAAATAGTAATCACTAATTAGAATATCACTAATCTGAATATCGCTAATATAGGAAAACAAATCCCTTACTTAGATATGGGCGTTCTGGTGTTGTTGCTATCCCAGGCGAGACATTTCCCGTTTGCTTCGTCCCTCTCTTGTAACAAATTTACGAGACGCAATCGTTCAATTTTCTCCCACATAAGGTGGTACTTCTCTTGCTTATTGCAATGGAATTGCGTGAATGCACTACGAGGTACGAAAATCCGAAAAGGCAATGCGTCACAAAGCACTAAGTTATCACTTGAACCAAAACTACACAACAAATCGAGATTGTTTACTGGTAAAACCCGAATCTCTGTTTGGAACAGTTACTTACTTATATAATTTCATATTTCCGAAAATAGGCGGTAAAAATATGTCAATAAATATAAAATATTATATGTATACTGGTTCGTATGGTACATCTGTGATAACGAGTTCAAAATATCGAGATACATAGATATATATTTACTTTTTTTGATATGTTTGATATAATTTTTTTGTTGAGAACGAACAAGCTCTTACCGTAGAAAATGGGTAGTTTTAGTAGGATACTGAAGTAAATTTCTCAATTTCTAATATCCAGAATATCAAGTCATACAGATATTGTACGATAATTTGTCGCTCAATATCGCTCACAGAGCGATATCGCAGGGCGATATCGAGATACATAGATATATATTTACTCTGATGTTATATTTTTTTGAGAGAGAGCAAGTTTTTATCGTAGATAATGTGTATTTTAGTAGGAAAGTAAAGTATATTTCTCACTTCCACCTAAGAAGTCATACAGAAAGTTTGGGACAATTTTTCGCTCAATGCCCCTCAAATGCCGGTAAATGCGGTGAACAAAAACATTTAAAACAACCCACTTAAAAAACACTTATTTAGCAATAATATTTCAGGACATGCTTATTTAGACATATACCAGTCCAAAACTGTAAAAAACTAAAAATCGATAATTCCTCGAAATTCAGCGATCGGCGCGCCCCTCAAAGGGCATCAGGAGTGTCACTATTCATCTCAGCAACCTCGAAAACTATGGATTAGATACTAATACTGTCGTTTCCTGTTATTTTTACATGTGACCCCCTTCCCATCCCACCCCCATTGGTGCCAGTGATGTCTTACCCCCACAGTACTTTTTTCCAGATAGTAAGTCATATGTCTACTGAAATGAGGTGTGATAAACCTGTAAAGTTTATTTAGTTACTAAGTCTACGGGCAGAGCCAGCCCCGTTTCAGGGAAGCCGTTCCCACCCCCACCCTCTTCGGTACTAATGATGTCTTACCCCCACAGTACTCTTTTCCAGACAGTAAGTCATACGTATACCAAGTTTGGTTGAAATTGCTCAATGCGTTTCAGAGTTATGCTGGAACATACACACCCACACATACACAGGTAGAGCAAATTGGATATTAAATGACATTTGTAGCTTACTGCGTGTACAGTATATAAATCAGGGTGATGTGATCAAAATTCATTCATAAAATGGCTACGTGCTTCAAAAGCAGCAAACGGATATCATGGTGGAGGTGAGTTGATACCAACGCTAATTGCAAATACTTACGTTCGACGGGGATTTGTACCCGAGAGTCGGTATCAACTGACACCTGTTGATATCCGAAAGGACTAAGGCGTCGATGAAAGTCGTGAGTTCACGTGTTCGGCAGTTCGATCTCGTGAGACGACGAACTTCTTTTCAACTATAATTCCTCTTCGGTAAACATACAGTATATATACATATATTATTTACGAGATAGAGCGAACTGGATATTAAACGACATTTGTAGCTTAATGCTAATATATACATATATATATATATATATATATATATATATATATATATATATATATATATATATATATATATATATATATATATATATATATATATATATATATATATATATATATATATATATATATATATATATATATATATATATATATATATATATATATATATATATGTAATCAGAAAGCTACAAACGTCCTTTAATATCCAATTCGCTCTACCTCGGAAATAATATATTTTCATATATGTTACCGGAGGGGAATTTTTTAGTTGATAATAAGTCCACCGTCCCGTGGGGTCGACTGCGTTAGTGCGTCACTGTAGTCCTGATTCCTCGTCCGTCGCTGGTTCGACCCCACGGGACGGTGGACTTATTATCAACTAAAAAATTCCCCTTCGGTAACAAATATGAAAATATATTATTTCCGAGGTAGAGCGAATTGGATATTAAAGGACGTTTGTAGCTTTCTGATTGTATATGAATCACGGTGATGTGATAAATAGTCATATATATATATATATATATATATATATATATATATATATATATATATATATATATATATATATATATATATATATATATGTACACACACACTTATTTACAGTATATGTGCACATATTCTTCGTATTAAGCATCAATGAGACGGAATGGTTCTGATTTCAGATTCTTTAATCTAAACCATCCTGTCTTATCGAGGACACAATAATATTCATTTCTATACACAGTGAAGTTGTGTGGCTATTTTGTGATGTACTTGTATACATACACATACACACGCAAAAATATATATATATATACAGCATATACATATATATACGAAATATATATACATATATTCATAATATATATATATATATATATATATATATATATATATATATATATATATATATATATATAGAGGTATTTTTGGCTGTTTTGTTCTTCTGTCCCTTTGTTCAGTTATTTTTGGCTGTCTTGTTCTTCTGTCCCTTGTTCAGTCAACACCTCTTTCAAGTACAACAGAGAATAGATTATCTTTGTAAAATTACGTATGCTTACTTCTTCGTTTGACTGTTTTTTTTTTTGTTTTTGTTTTAGACTTTTCTGAGGTGCAGTTGGAGAAACGTATAATAAGAACAAATTTGAAATGTAGCTAATGAATTATATGAAAAAGCACATTCAGTTCTGGTTCAATATCAGCATCTATGCTGTTGTTGTGCATTCTTTATTCTGCTGGTTGGGTGCAGCTGAATTCAACTGGGTGTCTCATGAGCAAGATTATATTAATTCTGACGTGGAATCATTCTCTCTCTCTCTCTCTCTCTCTCTCTCTCTCTCTCGCGCCACGAAGCTGGTTAGATATATAAAATCTCTCTAATAAGAGAACCAGCTCAGCTACAAGAGTTTTTCAATTCAGTGCAGTCAGAGAAAACGGATTTAGGTTAATATCATCTTCGTTCTAATAGAAGTCTAGAAAAAAACATATTAATACATCTCGTGATTATACCTATCTCCCAAAATTCTCTCTGTTGTAAGGCGGCGGGATAACACTAAAGTATGAATGATGCTGTATCACGGCATGGTTACTACGTTTTTAAATATAAGACCGCTTAGTCACAGGTTGACGGAAAAGATTAAACTTTATCAGCTTTATCAACGAATGATGATGCTTCACTCCACCGCCCCAGTTTGTAATCTAACGATGACAGAGCAACATTACTTAAAACGTTACCATGTATCCTCAGTTACCTAAATATAATGGTAAAAGTATTTTCCAGAAGGCACCTGTTCATGACTGGAAATATAACATCTGATTTTAGATCCTCTTTCATTAAATGCCAAAGCACACCCTTGCTCAGATGGTCCTCCGTTTCTCGTCTTTGTCCAGGTGAAGCTGAAATGTGATTGGCGGACTCTTTCATAAATTCGTTAGGTTGCAGAACAAAGGATTGACCGCCTTCGCAACCGGTTCGTAAAGACAGAGCCTCTTTGCCGTCTTGCCTTCAGAGGAACCAGTCCTGTTTCCCGTTTCAGAAATCGTTCCCTTTGGCTGCGACCTCACAACACCACATCTGTCCACGATGGTGCCCATCCTTGGATACTGGAAAATTCGAGGGGTAAGTTTTTCATTGACCTTATTGTAAAGGTGTTTTGAGTGTTATAAGGCATTGTTCTTTGGGAAAACGGTACGTTATGTTAATTGGCAGCACCGAGAGAAAGACATTCATCTCTCTCTCTCTCTCTCTCTCTCTCTCTCTCTCTCTTATCACAAGTTTTCCTTTGGGAAATCGTAATAATTTTTAATGGACAGCAACGAGAGAAATGATTCAGTCCTCTCTCTCTCTCTCTCTCTCTCTCTCTCTCTCTCTCTCTCTCTCTCTCTCTCTCTCTCTCTTTTTATGTCGCAGTTCGAGACCCAGGGATTTGAGCGTCAAACCTTACTAAATATGAATTGTGTAATGAGAGTAAATCTTTTGTCGCGACCCACATTTCATGCATGAGATGACCTCCTTAATCAATGTAGCGAGCAAAGCCAAAATCGGCCCTGGTCAGATCTCCTCTGGAAGCAGTACATGAAACAAGTGATTCAGCTCGTGATATCTGAACGCACAAAAATATTTATTCTACATAAAATTTGAATACATTAAAAAATTCTTATTCTTTAACTGTTTTATCTTTTAGCAACTTTGAAGCTAGTTTTTACATTTTGTGAACTCGCCATAAAAATATCTTGACATAATGCGATAATGATATAAATAATCGACTACAATATAACTGCGTGAGCTGGTGGCCCAGTTAGCATTTAAATCAAGTGGAATTCGCGTTCAGGACTGGGAGGTGCTTCTTGATAGTTAAGAATTGGATGTACATTCCCTTCGTATATCTTCACACATCTTGTAATGAATATTTATTATACATAACGAAGACAAATACACACACACATACACACACATACATACATATATATATATATATTTATATATATATATATATATATATATATATATATATATATATATATATATATATATATATATATATACTGTGAAATATTTTCTGTTAAAGCAGAATTTCATCGGAGCACAGCTATTTTTATCCACATAAATAACCATAATCACAGTACTGTATGCATCGGGAGACAGCAAGGCCTATCAACACAAGTTAGCACTCAGCTGGCGGCGAGTTCGAATCTCCGACCGACCAATGAAGAATAAGAGGAATTTATTTCTGGTGATAGAAATTCATTTCTCGCTATAATGTGGTTCGGATTCCACAATAAGCTGTAGGCCCCGTTGCTAGGTAACCAATTGGTTCTTAGCCACGTAAAATAAATCTGATCCTTCGGGCCAGCCCTAGGAGAGCTGTTAATCAGCTCAGTGGTCTGGTTAAACTAAGGTATACTTTTTTAGACAAAACCCTTTGGACGAAACTGTTCAACCTTGTAAGGAACGAACCAGGCAGGTGAAACCAGTTAGTAAAACATTTTAACTTATTTCATCAAAGGTAATAAAAGTACATTTGGTTAAGTACTCCTGGATTAAATATCCATCAACACGCTAAAATTGGCACTTTTTCGAACAGCAATACGCGTAACTAAATTCAAAGACTGCATCCGACAAGCTTCTGTTAAATTGTAAGAGAAGCTGGTCGGATGCAGTCTTTGAATTTACGACTTAAAACAATGTAAAAAAATTGGATAGAAGTTCCTACACGCCGTTGGAAGGCTTTTTTTTTTTTGTGGTGTTATCTTTTCAATTTTGTTATCGAAATAATGAAGTTAATTTTTCCTAAACTTCGTAAGAAATCTTCATTTTTAGTTTTCTGTTAAAGAAAACTATTGAGATGGCTTTGTGTGTCAGTCAGCATTTTTTCTATCCGCCATCAGATCTTAGAAACTAGAGGCTAGAGGGCTGCAAATTGGTATGTTGATCATCCACCCTCCAATCATCAAACATATCAAATTGCAGCCCTCTAGGCTCAGTAGTTTTTATTTTATTTGAGGTTAAACTTAGCCACGATCGTGCGTCTAGCACCGCTGTAGGTGCTAACAACATAGGCCATCACTGGGCAGTGGCTCAAATTTTCGTGGGTGCGGCTGAGAGTTTCATGGGCCGTGGCTGGGAGTTTCATAAGGCATTATACGCAGTACAGAAAACTCGATTGCTCCGAAGAAACTTAGGCGCATTTTAATTTTCTGAAAAGAAAAGTACTGTGCCGGCTTTGTCAGTCCGTCCGCACTTTTTTTGTCTGCATTGTTTCTGTCCGCCTTCAGATCTTAAAAAGTACTGAGGCTAGAGGGCTGCAAATTGGCATGTTGTTCATCCACCCTCCGATCATCAAACATACCAAATTGCAGCCCTCTGGCCTCAGCAGTTTTTATTTTATTTAAGGTTAAACTTGGCCCTAATCGTGCGTCTGGCAACGATATAAGCCAGGCCACCACCGGGCCATTGGTAAAGTTTCATGGGTCGCGGCTCATACAGCTTGGTCGTGCGTGACGAGTCCCGGAGCAGAAAAAGTCTACGATATTAAATGCTTCGTACACCTAACAGAAGGTTCATCGTTACCTCATCTAATCCGAGCCTCCAGCAGAAATTACATCATTCACTTCAACATTAATCACACTTCAGCATTTCCTGGATATTGAGGTACTCACATTCCATTACCTCTTTACAGGTCTTATTAGGGTTTCCTCTACTCATTCCTAGTACACTCTCTATGCTCACTTTTAACCAATCTGTTTTCATCCTTTCTTCTCATATGACCAACGGCTCCCACACCCTCTGATCCGCTCTTTCATCTATGGTAACATTTTTATCACTAGGCGTCTCATTTCGCGTATTAATTCTTCTTCCGCCATACACACAATGGAAAAGGTTCATCACATCAGCATCAGATTTTGCTTTTTATTCACATTCAGTATCTACACTGCAACTCCATACAAGATAGCTCTCTCAAAAATAATTTCCTACATTTTCAACTTCTCTTTCCAAAGACATTCCAATTTTCTTTCTATCCTTTTGCTTTCAGCATGCATTTTATTTTGTTTCCATTTTCACTGATTCACTTCTTCTCTCGTCCAGCCGCCATCGGATATATTTACTCTCAAGTACAAGTACTGATGAACCATTTCCATTTTACACCTTCCATAAGAAAGTACACATCATTTTCCAGGTTTCCACTGACACTCTCACCCAGCTCCTGCTCGCACTGGTAAAGTTTCATGGGTCGCGGCTCATACAGCATTATACCGAGACACCGAAAGGTAGATCTATTTTCGGTGGCCTTGATTATACGGTGTACAGAAAACTCGATTGCGCCAAAGAAACTTCGGTGAATTTTTTACTAATTTTACTTTAAATGTATCATGTTTCATTCTAACTTTTGTGTAAATCCCAGAACGCCGAAAATACAGTTATTAAAGGAAGATGCTTGTGTGATCTAAAAATAAATCCCTGAAATCATAAATAATCTGTTTTGGAAACAGACAGACTTTCATGCCGATCAAGCTAAATTATGTACCGTCCTATATCTAGGTATGAAGTATAACTTCATTAAAGTTATTAATGGAGTGATGGGAAGATATGAACATCATCCAATATCAAATCTCTGCAAGAGCAAATCTATAATGGAAGTTATTTTTGTTTTCCTCGAAGATGAAATGCTTGTTTTAAGTGCCTCTCAACTGATAATAAACTGCTTCCTATTCCCAGCTGGCTCAGCCTATAAGGTACGTCCTCGAGTACGGCGGCGAAGGATATGATGAGAAATTCTTCGAAGCAGGTCCTGCACCCGACTTCGACAAGTCAAGTTGGACTTCTGTCAAATTCACGCTTGGCCTTCCATTGCCTAACGTAAGAAACGTATTGTTGTGACATTTATTTTTAAGGGGTGGTTCAGAGTAATACACTGAAGCTAATGAAATGGACGAAAACTCAGTGGGAAATAATGCATTCAGCAGTAACAATGTTCGTCATAAAATGAATTAATACTAGCTAGCACTGCTTGTATGATAAGGAACCTCCGTTAATCATCTTGTAACGTACAAAACGCATGAATTCGTATATATAGACGGATTTGCATACAAGCACGCCTATCGTCATATATACACAGTGTGCATGCTTGCTGTGAAGTACCCGTGCGTGATATATATATATATATATATATATATATATATATATATATATATATATATATAAATATATATATATATATATATATATATAAATGTGTGTAAATATACATGTATAATACATAAGGTGTGCATGCCTAGTGCCTAATGAATGTAACCTGACACTCAAATTGCCATTAATATCTTTCCAGCTTCCTTACTACATAGAGGGTGACGTCAAGTTGACGCAAAGCAGCGCCATCTTGCGCCACTTGGGAAGAAAATACGATCTTTGCGGAAAAACCGAGAAACAGATGATGATGGTGGACGTGCTGATGGAGCAAGGGAAGGACATGCGAATGGCCTTCGCTCGCCTCTGTTACATGACATACGTAAGACATGACGAGGCTTTGTCCTCTGGCGGACTCACTTCGGTTTCTTTTCTTTTCGATGTTACGATACACGTTTCCGTTTATATTGTGGGAGCATCAAGGCACAGTGCAAATTTTAGAATGCATCTGAGCCAGAAAATATATATCTGAAATATTCGCTACAATTGTTTTTAGGTGAAGTCATTATGAAAAAATGCAGTTATGCTGCATAGAAAAAAACATGCTTTTATACACACACACACACACACATATATATATATATATATATATATATATATATATATAATATATATATATATAATATATATATATATATATATATATATATATATATTATATATATATATATTATATATATACAGTATATATAAGAGATTGGGTGTAGTTCCTGACCGGTTTCGACTTTATTTCCAAGTCATTAATGGCTTGGGAATAATGTCGAAACCAGTCAGGACCGACACCCAGTCTCTTATCTTTGCATCTGTGTTGATGTGTGATAAACAAATCAAGAGTTGATGTGATTAAAATCATGCACACATATATGTATATATATATATATATATATATATATATATATATATATATATATATATATATATATATATGTATATAGATATATATATGCATATATATTTTTTTCTCATATTACAGAGCCCAGAGACTAAGAAAGAATATTTAACTAACCTACAAACAACCTTGAAATCATTGTCGACTATCTTGGGCAACCAGAGTTGGTTCGCCGCTGATAAGGTAAGAGATGAGATTATCTGATAGTCGTCTCTGAGAAGCCGATGAGATATAAGATATGCAGATGCTTACAATAGTTTCACTGTTCATAAATCTAACTGATTGTCTGTTCAGTATTTATTCCGGCATTTATCATACTTGCTTTTCAATGTTTTTTTTTTTTATTTTTTATTGCATGTTCCATTTTCTCTTTTGTATGCTCCTCTTGTGATGTTCTTTTTTTATATACTCTGGTATTTTATTCGTGTCTTTGTTTTATTTCTCTTTACCAGATAACACTGGCAGACTTCGTCTTGTATGAAGAACTTTACGCCAATCTTGTCTTAGACCCAACCTGCCTTGACTCCTTCTCCAACCTCAAGAACTTCGTCAAAAGGTTCGAGGATATTCCGGCCATCAAGAAGTTTATGTCTTCTCCGAAGTACATCAAACATGCTCTCAACGGTCCCATGGCCAAATTTGGCTCTGGTAAATAAGGAGGAAACTGAAACATGTCTATATCAAGACAAGAGATCAAGAAAGTTAAATTGGTGATGACGATACGACAATAAAACCCATGAGAATTTTATATATTATTCCTGATCCTCAAGATAAATATAATCGAGTTTTTGATGTCTCACAGTGGCTAATACTATTAGAATGATTTATGTTTTGGGGTTGTAGATTAATTTCTATGTTGAATAATACTTGCATAGGTAGTCTTTGTTATGGTGTTGCTCAATGTACCTAAATTCACGGTGTTATTGTCGTTCTTTATTTGCTCTCTTAGATAATTCTTTTAAAGTCAAATTTCAGATTCAATCAATTCAAATGAAAAAAATACTGTAAATATCGTGAGTCGAAAAAACTATGGTTGCTATTTTATTTTCATGTCAGTCTATAAAGGGAAAACTCATTTGGATGATCTATCATCATCATCATCACCTCCAACAAAGTGCTATGCAAAGGGCCTCTCAAAAATAACCATTTGTGTCTCTCCTGCGATTTCATTTCCACAAGTCTTCATTCACCTCCAACCTTCAGATTCATATTCTTATCCAAGTAGGTCTAAGCCCTCCAGCTGCTTGAGTTCCAAAAGGAGTCTGCCTGGCACCGTTATGTATAATTCTGCTTCATGGACGTGTCCTTGAAAGACATGTCCAAACTATCTCTAACTTTCCTTGAACTTTCGTATTTTCGTTTCTGAAATCATCTCTGACTGTATTCTGGCATCTGGTTATGAATATTATTATTATTGAAACTCTTTTCTCACTCAACAAAACATTTTAGATACAGTTCGATTGTCATACTTTTTTCATTCATATCTGCAGAGTGATACAGATCGTAATAGGATTATTTTACGATATTAATTTGAGTATATATGAACTTTCGACCTCACCAAAACTTTTCCCTTTGAGCATTCTACATCTTTTATTAGATTTTTCTCGAGTCCTTTCCTTCCTGATAAAAGATGTATTACGATAAGAAAGATTTTTATTCCCGTAACTGATTAAAACGACATAGCACGAGTACTCTAAGTCTGTTAAGTTGCTATCGTTTTTCCGATTTGAACCTTATCTTCCTTCTCCAACCGCTATTTTCATGAGTAGGGCAAACAGCAACGGTGACATCTCTCACTTCACCGTTCCCCTATTTACTGAGAACTAATTTGACGACAGGTCATCAACATTAATTTCGCATTATGGATTATTCCTCTTAATGATATATATATATATATATATATATATATATATACATGTATATATACATATATATATATGCATACACACACACACACACACACACACATATATATATATATATATATATATATATATATATATATATATATATATATACTGTATATATATTGGGAGTACCGCAATGACGCTAGGCTTCTAACACAAGTCTCAACACAAGCACTTAATTCGTTCTTCTACTACCTCCCCTAAATCCAGGTTGATCACCTAAAGGAATATGTCATTCTTTCTCTAGCCTATTAAGATTAAGAATATTAAATACTTTCATCACATCTGCGCGTCGCCATTAATCATCAGGTGTAGTTTCCTCATGTTTTACTAAACAGTCTAGTTAGTATACAAGCCATCGTTTCATTTTGAGGTAAACTTATCTCTGCCTCGACACCTTCATAGCCTGGAGCTTTCCATGCCTGAAGTTTTGTATTTCTGATTCCACTTCAAAAAAGTGATTCATTCATTAAATTTTGTCAAGTAGTCTGCAGTGCTTGGTATAGCATAGAGATAATGTCACGTATTTTTTTTTTTTATAAAATAACAAAAATGTACCCATCAGAGTATCTACCTTCCTTCTGTGTTATTACTGACGCGTACCTCATTTTTCTATTCGCTCATGCAAAATTCATCCATCTTAAGCGGGTTTTGGATGCATACACAAACAAACCTCACACACATACACACACACACACACACACACACATATATATATATATATATATATATATATATATATATATATATATACACGCACATACATAATATATATATATATATATATATATATATATATATATATATATATATATATATATATATATATATATATGTACACATATATATAAATACATAGATAGATAGAGAGAGAGAGAGAGAGAGAGAGAGAGTGAGTGAAAATTCGTCAGTCACTAACACTTGAATGACTTTTACGTAGCCGTGCAACCTGAACGCTGATGCTCTAGGAAGCACCAGTGGGTTCCGATAAAAAGAGGAGCCTAGTAGAGTCTTTAGACTCTTAATTGGAGCACATGTTATTCAATGTTGGAGGAGCAAAAAGGAAACATGGCGGTAGTAGGAAATCCGAGGGACACAAAATAAAAGTATTCAGTATTCAAACTACCATGAATGGCATTTGATCATTTAATCATGCGAAAGAGTATTATTAAGGATCTTCAACCGTTCAATCTCATGTCGTTATTAGTTGTAAGATACGACGCGGTTCCTTGCAAAGAGAGCAAAGACATGACCAACAAGTTCGGTAAAGATTTTGAAAATCCCATAAAGCTGGTTTCCGAAATATTTGCCTCAAAACTATAATAGCTGAGTGAAAGAGCGGAATTCAATCACTTGAGCAGTGGTGTAATCAGTTTCTCAAACAGGGTCCACATCAATCAATCTATCAAACCGCATATTAAAGGATAAATTTACCCTCATTACATTTTACAGCCGACAATTAGGAAAGCAAAGACGGGGAGACCACGAGAGAGAGAGAGAGAGAGAGAGAGAGAGAGAGAGAGAGAGAGAGAGAGAGAGAATGTTGTAGCTGCTGAAGAGGATCATGAAAGCAAATAATCAACAATATAAAGTAAGAACAGCTCTACCTTGCTCTGTGTGAGAGTGAGTACGTGACTGCACAAAGCCAATTTGTGCAAAAACAAACCTTTGTCCCGGCAAAATATAAAGTAAGCAAATACAGTTCTAGCAACTTAACTTTAAAGAAGTAAAACAGTAAAATATAAGAAAAAAAATCACAAGTGTAGAGAGAGAGAGAGAGGGGGGGGGAGGGGCGGCTAGTTGTGGGTGTGTTATATACCAAAAATCCTTAGTACCAGTTTTTTTTTTTTTTTATTTTACATCGTTCCACTGGCAACGGGAATGTTGTAAAATCCAAGGAGAATTTAGTAGTATCTCGTACAACTACTGTGACATTAATACATTGGTATCTTCAATGGAAAAAATACTGCCAGGTTATTCAGCACGGGGACAGTCAAGGGGGCACATTCAGGTAATGATATGATCCATCTGGCTTAGTGAACAGGTATTTATTCCCTCTATAACTTACAGAAGTTCAGACACTCAAAGGTGAGTCGCAGCATTTACTGGATTATGTAACAGTATCGTCAGTGATCCTTTCCTCACTGTTTCAGCATTTCCTATTCGTTTCTGTCCTTGTTATTGTTTTTGTTTTCTTGTGCCAAAAGTCTTCTGTTCTCCCCTACCTCCATTATCAATGTCTGATGTGAGGTGCTCGTTTATATTTACGTGCAGTCGATAAAACTTAATTGGATGAGATTTCCATGTTGAATTGTGTTTTTGTAGGAAGGCCGAAGAAGCCTCTGTTATCAGTGAATTAAAACTTGGTTCACGAGGGATAATTTCCTCTCCTAGCTTCAACTGTGTGATATCAGGTCTTCGGCTGGTTCTTCCTTTAAAGTATGGTAGCGAACATCATAGTTCTTGTGCTTACCTTACCTTTGAAAAGGTTTGTATACAACATTGGTCATCAGAGCCTCTTATAAGCTCGGCCAGTAGAATTCCTCGTTGTGAGAAATGCCATTCAATTAGTATGGCTGAAGACAAACAGATTTTCTTTCGCAGGCCTTAAAAGTGTTATTCTTTTCTAATGGCTTCTTTTCAATCGAAGTCCAGACTGACAGATTTAATTTTGGGAGTGGAATGTTCCGGGTCATCATTACTAATAAAGTCCTGGTTATTGAATTTGCCTGTTTTCCTTTGTACGTACGCCTCTATCTACTGGTTTTGATAACCATCGTCAGTTAACAAAAGGTTTTAACTCCTCGACTACATCGCACTTTTTCTGGATACGTGCGTCATCAAAAGTCTATATCTGAACGGGGAATAAATAAAGACATTTATATATATATATATATATATATATATATATATATATATATATATATATATATATATATATATATATATATATATATATATATATAGATAGATATATATATATACCATATATATATATATATATATATATATATATACATATACATATATATATATATATATATATATATATATATATATATATATATATATATATATATATATATATATATATATATATATATATATATATATATATATATATATAATATGTATTACAAAGCCGCTCCAACATCTATAAAAAAACATAACAGACACTTCACACGTCTCGACTGTCGACCTAACCGCGCAACGTCTCCTCGCTGCTGGGAGAAAGGGCGCTGGTGACTGGTACAATACATGTACATATGCTAGCGGGGTCTAAGCGATGACAGGCAGGGCAGCCGTTCGAGACTACAAAGTCTACCCCACAGCCAAATCAAAGGCATTCAAAAAGAAGGCATCGTGCTTACCCTATACAATTGGGAAAAAAAGTACGTTAAAAGAAGAAGATATATATTATATATATATATATATATATATATATATATATATATATATATATATATATATATATATATATATATATATATATATATATATATATATATATATGCAGCACGTCAAGAACATATATTCCGAGTCCCGAGTACCAAACATTTACCTGCCAACAGACGAGTCTAATACATTTTGTCATTTCAAGGCTTAATTAAAAGTCTCATCCAGTTATGTAAAGCTACATTTGAATTGTTTAATTATAGGTTGATAACTTGTTGCCATCGCATATTTCATCTTAATATTAATATTTCACAAGTAAACAGGTATCTGTCAGATTAATTAACCCAACATAAATAAAATACATTTCTAGAACAAACTCATTTGGAGTAGGAAAAAATGATTAGTTATATTTATGAATGATACCGTTCTTGTTAATTTTCTGCACTTGGACTGATGTAATTCACTTATGCTTTAGACGATTTATCAGTAATGCAGAAAAACTGGGGAATAACAGCTTCTGTCAGTCAAAAGCTACAGAGCCTGTATAGAAACTTAATTGCTCTTGATGTTTAGACTTTGTTGGTAATTCCCCTGCACTTTATCTTCATACTAGAAATATGAACGTTGAGGAGAAAAATGGTCTTCACTCTTCTTTCTGGAAGAATTTTGGAGGCTGTCGAGTCTATTTTAAATTACTCCCATCTCCATTTTCTATATAAATATAACAAGTTTTACTAACTAAATAAAAAATGTGGATCGCTTTGAATAGGCTTTTGCTAGGCACTGTTTCCTTAACTCTCCAATTATTGATATTAATGAATATTCTCAATTTCTTGGATCATTTTAATGATGAGTAACAATATTCGTATTATTTAGTGGTATATTTATTATCATTACATAGTTGCAATAATAACTGATAGCATGATGTTGTCGTAAATATTATATCATTCTATTAGCAGCGTCATACAGCAAAGGGATACGAAAAAGCCTGACTTGCTTGCTCTCTGAAATTGCACTTGAATCTTTTATGGTATCACCTCTTCAACGGATCTTTGATCTCAAGTGTACCTCCTTTTTGCCCCCCACATAGCTCCTGATTCACCTCCCACGAAAGCCATCACTCGACAGATTCCTGAGTCTTTCTCAGATTCTGTGTTAAGGAAAGAATTTTGACTCGGGAACCACATTGGCCCCGTCAGTCTAATGGCATCCTATAACGTTTTCCTGACAGGTTAATGATAACGTGGACCCTGAAATTTTAGGTCCCCGGTATTCTCGCTAAGAGTGAACTTTATCTTCAATCATGAGAATGCAGGCAGTTGACAAGTGACTAAAAGGTTTGTGCCCCTTACCATTTTAAGCCTTCTCTTTTATGAAAGAAGTCTTTCATAACATAACAAAGAGCACTGCAGATTTTAAACGTACATTTGATGAAACTCATTTCATTTTTACGCGATAGTATGCGTTAATCTTGTTTTGACGCTTTTCTACGTAACTGGGAAACCTACGTTTCGAATAACATTCGTGCATATCTTGCAGACTAATGTCTGACTTTAACAGTTAGCCATTAATTTATTGCTTTGAACTCTCTTGCTACATGTCTCCCGTTTTATTTACTTAAATATTTTCTTGTGCAATAAAACCAGATTTTCCCCCATTAACCTTCCCTGAGTGAGGGGCCAAGAGAAAAACTCGAATTGTTGAAGACTGCGTAACAGACACACACCTATACATGCACACGTTTCATCATAATTAATTAGTTGTCCTCTTTTCAAGTCTTTCTATCTTTATCATTCAACGTTCATTTGAATAAATTACAGACGTAAATTATAGGCAAATTCATTTATTTACAATTTATTTACCATATCGTGAAAGAAATTCACGGCGAGCTAGTTTTTGTAAAAGCCATCGAACGAATGTCTAGTTTTCATTCGAAAGACAGGTCATACTATGTTACAAGGCACTCTCTCTCTCTCTCTCTCTCTCTCTCTCTCTCTCTCTCTCTCTCTGTGCATCTTTTATCAGAAGGGATGGTTGTTTTCTTCTATGAATTATGCATTTTTCTGTATTATTGTTGACATTTCCTCGTTCTAATCTACTTCTCTGGCGTTTGTTGTCCGCCTTCTATCAGTACAAGAAAATGTCAACAAGCATGAAAAAAGGAAAATAGGATACTAGACAGACCAACTTGGACTTCCGATGAAATATGCAACGACAAACAGACAGGAACACAGACAGAGCCTTTTGGGTCATTCGGTGACGGAGGAGAATATACATACATACATATAGATGTATATATACATATGTGCATGTGTTAGTGTATGTGTGTATGGGGGGCGGCGAGTTGGATACCAAAAACGAGCTGGGTGTTGTAAGAAACTGATGTAATAATGGATTTATTTTATTAGGTGATGACAGACAGAGACTAAGCAATTCAATACTACCGAAGTGAAGGTCCTGGCCAAAAATGAAATCCTTCTGTTTGTCTTTTACGGAAAGTAACCGGTGTATGCTAGATGAAGAAAGTTGTTGAAGAAAAACATTGCCGCGATGCTCTTCAACACATCACCCCCACGTAACATGTGCATGGAAAGCAGATGGTCACTGCTTGGCAACTTAGCTGAAACTTCCGGAACTGAAGTAGAATCTGTCTTTTTGTAAACAAAATACTTATGACTTAACATGAAGGGAAAAAAAATGTGTGATCAACCATCCTAGACACTTGAGTTCTGCCCCATACAAGGACAAAATAATACGCCTCTCCTAACTTGGATAAACCTGCTCAGACGAAAGGTTTGTGTACTTTTCATTTTCAAGTGTGCCATACTTTTGCATGCTGTTAGCGAAAAATACTGATAAATCACAGGGGTCCAATTGTAACATCCTCATCTGTTAATATGGAAGTAAGAGCATGTGGTTTAAAAATAGAAAGGATAATGATCTCGAAAACATTGAAGAAAGAAAGTTACCATCTGTCTCATCAAGAAAAGCTATACAGTGCCTCGTTATTGGAATCAAATATGGCAAAGTGATGGAATGTGTTTCATAATAGTGGGGAGAATACAAGGTCGACCATATCTGTAAAAGTGCAACATATGTGTATGAACAAGTAGGTCAAAAGGGAATATGAAATAAGTCACTTATTAAATAAACGAAGAGGGTACGGGGAAGAGTGCAAATTCTTTAGAGACATGAAAAGTGGCAAATGATGTACCATTTACTACAGAAATAGAACAGTTGACGTTTGTGTTCCCAAAGAGGATCAAATCCATTGGTAGGGATTTTTGATAACAAGCATAACCCTGTACCTTGTCAAAAGCCTTTATCTAGGCCAGTGATTCTCAATCTTTTTTGAGTGATGGCACCCTAACTAATGTAATCATTACCGTGGCACCCCTTCTTCACCATCCCACCATATCGCATGAACTAACTTCTTATTTAATGAATAAAATTATTTTCCATACTACATATATATATATATATATATATATATATATATATATATATATATATATATATATATATATATACATATAGATATAGATATATATATATATATATATATATATATATATATATATATATATATATATGTGTGTGTGTGTGTGTGTGTGAACGTATTAGAGTAGACACACTGATAATAATTATATGAAGACTTCTGCAAACCTTTTTTTATTTTTTTGCAAATGTTCACTGAGATGATCTAGCCAAGACAAAACTCATGACAATCTTGCGGCATCACTAGGCACTGTCTGTGGCACCTGCCACAAGGTGCCACGGCACCCAGTTTGAGAACCACTGACCTAGGCTAAACACAGGAAAATATTATCCAGATTCCCCTCACGGACAATATCCTCAACAAGAAGGCCTTTGATGATATGAATATGGTACGAGTAATTATCAGACCTCGAAATAAAGGAAAATAAAGCTTACTGGGTGGCTGAACCTATTGGTCAGGAACCTATGACGATCATTTGATGATTATGTAAATATCCCTAAATATATCGGTGAAATGCCAGACATAGAAATGTAAGTCGAGTGCAGGTAGTACAAGTACAGAGCATGTGGCATTATCACTGATATGTTAAGCCGGCCATATTTTCCTACCCAAGAATGTAAAGTACTTGGCAGCATTAAATCATTACAATTTGCACGTTTACTGGACAATTTAGAATGTAATTTTCATTAGTGTTCATAAAGATGTGTCTATATTTATAAAAGACCATTCTAGTTCTTCATTGGAAGTGTGGGTAGAGCTCTCGGCTAGCACACTGTTGGCCCAGCGTTCGACTCTCCGACCGGCTAATGAAGAATTAGAGGAATTAATTCCTGGTGATAGAAATTCATTTCTCGTCATAATGTGGTTCGGATTCCACAATAAGCTGTAGGTCCCGTTGCTAGGTAACCAGTTGGTTTTTAGCCACGTAAAATAAGTCTAATCCTTCGGGCCAGCCCTAGGAGAGCTGTTAATCAGCTCAGTGGTCTGGTTAAACTATGAAGGTGTCGAGGCAGAGATAAGTTTAGCTCAAAATGAAACGATAGCTTGTATACTAACTAGACTGTTTAGCAAAATTTGAGGAAACTAAACCTGATGATTAATGGCGACGCGCAGATGTGATGAAAGTATTTAGTATTCTTAGTCTTAACAGGCTAGAGATAGAATGACATATTCCTTTAGGTGATCAAGCTGGATTTAGGGGAGGTAGGAGTTCCACAAATTAAGTGTTTGTGTTGAGACGTATGCTGCTTCTGACGATTACGAGAAGGCAAATGACTGACTGATGTTTTAGAAGTCTAGCGTCATTGCGGTACTCCCGATATATATATATATATATATATATATATATATATATATATATATATATATATATATATATATATATATATATATCATTAAGAGGAATAATCCATAATGCGAAATTAATGTTGATGACGTGTCGTCAAATTAGTTCTCAGTAAATAGCGGAGCGGTGAAATGAGAGATGTCACCGTTGCTGTTTGCCCTACTCATGAAAATAAAATATCGGTTGGAGAAGGAAGATAAGGTTCAAATCGGAAAAACGATAGCAACTTAACAGACTTAGAGTACTCATACTATGGCGTTTTAATCAGCTACTGGAATAAAAAATCTTGCTTATCGTAATACATCATTTATCAGGAAGGAAAGGACTCGAGAAAAATCTAATAAAAGACGTAGAATGCTCAAAGGGATAAGATAGCACTTGCTGGAAAAGGTTTAGTGAGGTCGAAAGTTCATATATACTCAAGTTAATATATTAAAATAATCCTATTACGATCTGTATTACTCTGCAGATATGAATGAAAAAAGTATGACAATCGAACGGTATCTAAAATGTTTTGTTGAATGTGAAAAGAGTTTCAATAATAATATTCATAACCAGATGCCAGAATACAGTCAGAGATGATTTCAAAAACGAAAATACTAAAGTTCCAGGAAAGTTAGAGATAGTTTGGACATGTCTTTCAGGGACACGTCCATGAAGCAGAATTATACATAACGGTGCCAGGCAGACTCCTTTTGGAACTAAAGCAGCTGGAGGACTTAAACCTACTTGGATAAGAATATGAATATGAAGTTTGAGGTGAGTGAAGACTTGTGGGAATGAAATTGCAGGAGAGACAAGAATGGTTATTTTTGAGAGGCCCTTTGCATAGCACGGTGTTGGAGGTGATGATGATGATGATAGATCATCCAAATGAGATTCCCCTTATAGACGTGACTTGAAAATAAAATAGCAATAATAATTTTTCCGACTCACGATATTTACAGTATATTTTTCATTTTGACTGAATCTGAAATTTGACTTTAAAAGAATTATCTAAGATAGCAAATAAAGAACGACAATAACCCCGTGAATTTAGGTACATTGGGCAACACAATAACAAAGACCACCTACGCAAGTACTGTTCAACATAGAAATTAATCTGCAACCCCAAACATAAATCATTCCAATAGTATTAGCCACTGTGAGACGTCAAAAACTCGATTATATTCATCTTGAGGATCAGGAATAATATAAAAAATTCTCATGGGTTTTATTATCGTATCGTCATCACCAATTTAACTTTCTTGATCTCTTGTCTTGATATAGACATGTTTCAATTTCCTCCTTAATTGCCAGTGCCAAATTTGGCCATGGGAGCGTTGAGAGCATGTTTGATGTACTTCGGAGAAGACATAAACTTCTTGATGGCCGGAATATCCTCGAACCTTTTGACGAAGCTCTTGACGTTGGAGAAGGAGTCAAGGCAGGTTGGGTCTAAGACGAGATTTACGTAAAATTCTTCATACAGTAAGAAGTCTGCCAGTGTTATCTGGTAAAGAGAAACAAAACAAAGACACGAATAAAATACCAGAGTATATATAAAAAAAGAACATTACAAGACGAGCTTACAAAAGAGAAAATGGAACATGCAATAAAAAAAAAAACATTGAAAAGCAAGTATGATAAATGCCGGAATAAATACTGAACAGACAATCAGTTAGATTTATGAACAGTGAAACTATTGTAAGCATCTGCATATCTTATATCTCATCGGCTTCTCAGAGACGACTATCAGATAATCTCATCTCTTACCTTATCAGCGGCGAACCAACTCTGGTTGCCCAAGATAGTCGACAATGATTTCAAGGTTGTTTGTAGGTTAGTTAAATATTCCTTCTTGGTCTCTGGGCTCTGTAATATGAGAAAAAAAAATATATATGTACATACATATATATATATATATATATATATATATATATATATATATATATATATATATATATATATGTGTGTATATATATATATATATATATATATATATATATATATATATATATATATATATATATATATATATATATATATATATATTTATGTGTGCATGATTTTAATCACATCAACTCTTGATTTGTTTATCACACATCAACACAGATGCAAAGATAAGAGACTGGGTGTCGGTCCTGACTGGTTTCGACATTATTCCCAAGCCATTAATGACTTGAAAATAAAGTCGAAACCGGTCAGGAACTACACCCAATCTCTTATATATACTGTGTATATATATATATATATATATATATATATATATATATATATATAGCCTATATATATATATATTATGTATGTGTGTGTGTACATGGTAATGGTATAGAAAGTCTGTGGAAGTCTTTCATTTCTTGTATAGAAAGTCGGTGTATAGTCTTTCATTTCTTATGTATAGAGTAATTAGCATTACCTTGATTGACTTCCTTTAACTTTCATTGCTAATCGGATTTAAGTAATTCGTCAACATAAGCCACCTGACATTGTTTAATTTTTAATTTTGTAATTGCTTTTTATTCTTATTCACTATGATTAAAATAACAATTTCTTACTTGAATTTGGTAGTGTGAAAGCTGTAGTTTCATATACACATTGGTGAAATTTCTCCCCGTCAAAACTGTCAGGCTTTTATGACCTGCACAGTTATTGACCTCTTCCTCTGGAGGGATATTCCTGTTCTTAATTAGTCCCCCTGCTTGCTGCCCCAACCTCTATACCTTTTATCCTTTAGAGGTCTTGCGACTCTTCTTCTCACCTGTAGGATGAATTTCTACAGCGAAAATGACCTTCTGTACCACCTCAAAATTCAACTGAATTCATCGTCGATTTACACAACTCGTCGAATTTAAGTCTCTTTCACGGGTATGACCCATTAGCAAGAGGACATCCAGTGAGTGTGCTAATTTTGACACTTCCTTTTAAATTTCGCTGACTCCACAAAAGCACCATGTAACGTGTAGGTCACAAAGGTGAGGCTAAACGATGCAAAAGAGGTCATCAGAACCAACAGGTGAATCACCTCATTGTCATCCTGGATCAGAAGTTCTTGGCTTGCAGGTACAAAACATCAAAGACGTAGGACTCTACATGAGACTGGAACCTAAGGTTTCATAAAGAAGAACTGACAAGAATCAAACACACTACAGGGAGGCAGCTGATCTTGAGCTAAAAAAAAAAAAGTTTTTGATTGGGAGCTGAAAATGATGTGCCTACTAGATGGAATTTGGATTGTGAAAGATATGCTTATCCATTGCTCATTGCAACATTAAACATGTAAAAAATGCGCCGAAGTTTCTTTGGCGCAATCGAGTTTTCTGTACAGCGCATAATCAAGGACTGAAAATAGATCTATCTTTCGGCGGTCTCGGTATAATGCCGTATGAGCCGTGGCCCATGAAACTTTAATTACGGCCGGGTGATGGCCTGTCCTATAGCGTTGCCAGATGCACGATTAGGGCTAAATTTAACCTTGAATAAAATAAAAACTGCTGAGGCTAGTGGGCTGCAATTTGGTATGCTTGATGATTGGAGGGTGGATGATCAGCATACCAATTTGCAGCCCTCTAGCCTAACTCAGCAGTTTTTAAGATCTGAGGACGGACAGAAAAAGTGCGGATGGACAGCCAAAGCCATCTCAATAGTTTTCTTTTACAGAAAACTAAAAGTCCACTATCCAAAGTGATTTTGTTTCCTATTAATTAGAGATTTTTTAAAATGAAATTATAGCTCCTTTTACATTGCTGTTCAAGGATTTCAGACTTCGTTGGATCGTTATTGGATCAACTATATTCAGTGAACCATGGAATGAGTCATCATCTGCTGACTTTTTCCATTCTCTCCCACACTGTACTCGTTTGTCATGCGGTATACCTCATGAGTAATAGTACATGCATTTAATACGTTTGGTAAGATCATGTGAATACTTAATTCTGTCCAGATGGGGGAAAAATAAACTCACATTATGATTAAACCTAGTATCTACCACTATATTATTCTGCTCCAGACTAGTACTATAATTAGGTTCATGAAGACGGCCAATATAGTCCCTGTAAGGTGTAGACATCTAATTGTTCTCAGTAGAGCTTATTAATGAAAGTATAAGATGTATTTGTATACTGAGAGGAATACCCATATGTGAGTGGGGATATATTAGTAAGCTTTTGGAAGTCCAGGGGTCGCAAGAGTTCTATGCTATGATTCGCAATATTTCTGTTAGCAAGGATCAGTGATAATTTCAGTGCAGCAAAATTGCTGAGATAGATAATGAAAAATCTCGTGGCGATTTTCTTTTAATATGTCCACGTTATTCTATATCGGTCATATACTCTTTCGAGTAACAAAATGAGTAGAGAAATTGTGGGAATGATGGCCAATGTAACATTCGGTTATTGAGTTGACACATCAAAGCCATTAGAACATGAAACAGAACCAGATATTGTGAAATGAATGCATGCTCAATTTCGGAAGTTAAAATAAACTATATTTGCATTGAATTATAATGTTACTGCTGTCAAAGATTTTAATGAAATTTCAGTAATTATGTTCATATACATCAAAGCAATGTCCATTAGGCAAATAATTTTGGTTACTGTACGTGACTCGAGGATGAAATATTTCCAGTTATTTTTTATAATACCTGGATTATATTATTCTTGTTACAGGTTACTAAAATGGCTTTTGAAAGCGTACATCCTCACATGATGCTGTATTGTTTCTGTTGCAAATTTCCCCTTCGAAGTACCTTGATCACCACTGGTTCTTGTCAAAGAATGTTCATGTGCTCTTTTTCAAGAACCAGTGACGATGGATATCTGAACGCTAGGCACTGATCACTGTTGCAGAGATTCTGCTTTGTCTTACGCACAAAACTCCCACTGTATTAGACACTTCTTTAACTTACACAGAAGTGTCATAAACACATGCAGAACCCCTTCGAAACATGCAGTGTCATTCACTTGTATTTTGTATTCGTTTTTGCGCCTCCTGGATTGCTAGGATATTCCTTCCCAATAGCTTTTTCGTGCCT
Organism: Macrobrachium rosenbergii; assembly: GCA_039081455.1. Classification (NCBI taxonomy): domain Eukaryota; kingdom Metazoa; phylum Arthropoda; class Malacostraca; order Decapoda; family Palaemonidae; genus Macrobrachium; species Macrobrachium rosenbergii. Next base: position 24,287 of record JANJGK010008008.1, read on the forward strand.
TCTATTCATTGATTTCTTGGCTTTCTTATCCTCACTCCCTACATGTTTTTAGATATATATATTTTCACCAATTGTCTGACATTGCTTCTATTACTAAATAATCCTAAAACAATGATCTTTTCCTACACTGCAATGCTTCTTACTTAACATATACTATGCTAACTACTGATGTCAGCAACTTCATGGTTTTTCTATTAACTACTTGCAACATGTCTGAACCATTCTTTCAGACATTTACAGAACCTCAACAGATATTCCAGGTCTCTTTCCAGTCTTTTGCAAACATCCCACTGTCTTCATTGCTTCACCTGTCCTGTGAATTACTTCTGTCACCTTGTTTTCATTCATGATTTTACTCCCAATTACTTATGAGAATCAGTCGCTTCCATTCTTCAGCCATCCATACTAACATGCATTGCTCCTTCCTCATAATTCCTATATATATCCTTATAATCTTACCTATACTCACATTTACTTTCAACTTCTGGTTCTTGTAAAAGCTTTCGAACTCTGTCACTAGTTCCTGCAGTTTATCACCTTTGTTTTTGAGTGGTGTTATATCATCTGCAAATACCAAGTATTTCACACTTATGTCTAATACCTTTTCTCTGACCTCTTGCAACACCCCATCTATGGAGATAGTACACAGCATTGGAGACATAATACATCCTTGTCTAATATCCACTTTTGTTCCATAATAAAGAGTTAAGATTGTTCGTAACATGTATACTATGCCATACCATATATATTTAACATCATCCGCATGCCTCTTTCATCAATTCTGTTGTAAGCTTTTTCCTTGTTTATGTATACGACTTAAACATTTTCCCTTTACTTCCAAACTGCTCATATAACTTTTACTACCAACACTTGATGGACATACCCTCTATCTTGCCTAAGACCATACTTTTCTTCTCCTATGGATCATGCTGTCATATTTTCACTTCTCCACTCAGAATTCTATGTCCCAGCAATTCCTGCGGATGCCCATATCACCTTTACCTCTGCTTTACTTCTCGTTAATTTTCTTCAGAACCACTACCATTTTCAGTCATACCTTTCAAACCCTGGTCAACTCAGTCTCACCATCAGCACCATAATCAAAGATCTCACCTCTCATCAGGATTTTTGTAGAGTCTGAACCTGTGGATTTTTTGAGGGAGTATGAAAAGGTGGAGAGTACAGATTAAACTTATGGCTTTAAATGAGGAACATGTACGGGAGTGGATGAAGTATGGGTTATGATGAATCGTGTATTTGGTATAGGATGCTAAGAAGAACTAAAAACAGGAATTAACAGGGTGACGAGATGAAAGGTTTGTTAAGTAGATAAAGATTATTTGAAGCGCAATTGTACGAGATCACTGAGAGAGAAAAATTAAAGAGAAGGTGAGCTTTAAGAAGCTTTAGCATGAAGTTTTTTTGTGAAAAGTAATGAAAAGATGAAAATGAACGAATATTGGATTTCTGAACAAAAGATGTTAATGGACTCTCCTAGTCGATGGAGTGAATATTTGAATGTTAAAATCATTTAGAAACCTGATGTGAAATTGACTGTTTAGGATGTAACAGGTTGAGGAATGGAAGGACTCCTGAAACTGATAGGATTGCTTGTGAGTCTGTTTTATGGTGCGGAAAGTGATTAAATAACTGACCAGGACTTGTGATTTACACTGGAATAAGGAAATGTTATCAAGGATTGGTAAAAGGAGAAATTTTTCTTCTATATTGAGGTAAAGGTGGCAGAGGCAACTGTAAGAATTACAGCAGCATAATTTTGTCAAGTATACAAGGGAAGATGTATGGTAGGATTTCAGTTAAGAAAGTTGAGCAAATGGAACAAGGACTGATAGGGGAAGAAAAGAGTAAGTGTAGTAAAACAAAAGGGTTTGCGGATAAAGTATTTGTCATCAGATAGTTATGTGGCAAGTTTGAAAATAAAGGGTAAAAGCTGTATTTATCAAAAAAGAAACTTGGAACAATGATGTGAAAAAAATGGACTGGCAGCAAGATGGAGGATTTTTAGATGTTTGATAAATAAGGCAAGTACTAAGAGTCACGGAAGTTTTTCTGGTTGAAGCAAAGAAGATGCAAGAATAAGTAGATGGGAGAGAGACCGGATGGTGTAAAAGTGGACTGAGGCAAGAATTATTTGTATTTCTCTGGCTATTTAATGTCTATATGAATAGAATGATGAAATAAGTCAGAGAGGGGTCGTAGTTGCAGGTGCAATCTTCGTGAATGGAATCTGGAATGGTCTGATGTTTACAGATGGCGCAGTACTCATTGGGGATAGTGGCTGGAAATTGCATGAAGTAGTGAAACAGATTAAAAGTGTGTTCAGAAGGGGAAGTTGGGATTAAATGCGAGCAGGAGCTGTGTGAGAGTGTCAGTGGAACCTGGAAAATGGAGGAGTGTATGTTCTTATGGAAGGTGTCAAATGGAAATGGTTCTTCAGTACTTGTACGTGAGAGTAAATATATCCGATGGCGGCTGGATGAGAGAAGAGGTGAATCAATGAAAATGGAAACAAAATAAAATACATGCTGAAAGCAAAAGGATAGAAAGAAACTTGGAATGTCTTTGGAAAGAGAAGTTGAAAATGTAGGAAATTATTTTTGAGCGAGCTATCTTTTATGGTGTTGCAGTGTAGATACTGAATGTGAAAAAAAGCAAAATCTGATGCTGATGTGATGAACCGTTTCCATTGTATATATAGTGGAAGAAGAATTAAAACGCGAAATGAGACGCCTAGTGATAAAAATGTTACCATAGATGAAAGAGTGGATCAGAGGGTTTGGGAGCCGTTGGTCATATGGGAAGAAAAGATGAAAACAGATTGGTTAAAAGTAAGCATAGAGAGTGTACTAGGAATAAGTAGAGGAAACCCTAATAAGACCTGCAGAGCTGACAACAAAGAGGTAATGGAATGCGAGTACCTCAATGTCCGGGAAATGCTGAAGTGTGATTAATGTTGAAGTGAATGATGTAATTTCTGCTGGAGGCTCGGAATAGATAACATTTTCTGCACCGGGACTCATCACGACTAAGCATTTAAAGTATCATTGTAGCAGTAACAATTATGGTATTTATTTAAGCCTGTAGTTACATCCCTTGTCATGGCGAGCAGTTTATATATATATATATATATATATATATATATATATATATATATATATATATATATATATATATATATACATATATATATATA
>JANJGK010008009.1:0-2500 GCA_039081455.1 Macrobrachium rosenbergii
CGTTCTCTGCAGACTTAGTGTGAATTAGGCAGCAAATGGCTCCAACTGTGATGTTGTCAGATACAGGTGGTGATGGTGATGCTAACAGTAGCAAAGGACAGGAACTGGGGGCATGGTTGATGATAAATGCACTGCCCTGGCAGTAATGCTCATGATGTGTCCAACACGGTCGTAGGGCCTAAAGTGAAAGTGCTACATTATTAATATATATATATATATATATATATACATATATATATATATATATATATATACATATACATACATACATATATATATATATATATATATATACATATACATACATACATATATATATATATATATATATGTATATATATATATATATATATATATATATGTATATATATATATATATATATATTTACGTTTTTCCGTGGTTTTAGTTTGAAATATGCTCTGTGAGACAGGTAGCAACAATTTACGGTAATTTAGCCTTGTGATTCTGACTTTGTGGGTACGGGAAAACGTAAAAAAAGAGGAAAACAAAGGAGAATTTCATATGAGCTTAGGGCTCTTGTTACTGAGGGAAATATTACGTAAAACACGTGGGCAAATTTAAAGGAGTGTATTTACATAAATGATATCAGTACGGGAAAGAGGAACTCAAGTATATTACTATCCTGAAGGAGATTCCTACGGGATTGAATGAAACTGGGGGATTCCAGACACGGTCCGAGAAGCTTCCACGAAATAGGATCCCTCTGAAATGAGAGATATGCACATTATACGCCAGTAATGAAAATAGACAAAAGCATAATGAATTCGAAGCTGCACTGAGGGTGCCAAAGGAGTAATAAAGAATTAATACTGCCGATGCAAGAGGCGCACGGACATTAGACAAGGGAGATTTCTGGCTTTCTCTTTAAGAAAATATTACGAGACAAAAGCGTGACTGAAATGGGGCTCTTCCAGGGCACTTTACCTTAGCAGATTTTCCGAGGGCGTGTAGAAGGCGGTCCGTGGATGACTTGCGATTTCCGAGGACGAGTTTCTTCCACGTGGTGAGATGCAAGGGCTTCCGTAAAGGGGCAAGGCGATGGGGACTCCTCGAAACTCCAAGCAATGGCGTGTGGGTTCGAGGAATACGGTTGAAGGGCACGAGGAGAAGTATACTTTGGGAAGGGCCACGTGGTTAGGATGCAAGGGCATCGGTGGGGCCAGGTGTTTGAGGACGTCTTCACAAGTTCACTCCATATCTTCCAGCCCGCGTGTGTGTCGAGACCTCGTGGGCTTTTGCCTTTTATCCCCTCCTATGGGGCAGGGGTGCGCCCAACACAGATGCTTTGACTCATTGCACCTGCTGCCCGCAGGGGAGGTTTTGGCCTGTAGGAGAAACACCCAAGCCAGATTACTTTTGCCTCGAAGGAAAGATCTTTATAAAAAATGGGAGCGCCTTTAATCTTTTAACCCTTGTTTTTAAGTCGATAGACAGATGGTCTATCGATCGGCCGGCTAGCAGTAAATGAACAACCAACAACAACAAAGGAGGGGGGGGGAGGAAATTTGCTAGCGAATTCTTGCTAATCATAATAATATATATATATATATATATATATATATGACTATTTATCACATCACCGTGATTCATATACAATCAGAAAGCTACAAACGTCCTTTAATATCCAATTCACTCTACCTCGGAAGTTATATATTTTCATATATGTTACCGAAGGGGAATTTTTAGTTGATAATAAGTCCACCGTCCCGTGGGGTCGAACCACCGACGGACGAGGAATCAGGACTACAGTAACACACTAACCAGTCGGCCACAAGAGAGGGTATAAGTGAATACCATCTCCCATCAACCCACCCATCGAACTCAAGTGTTTTGCGTTTGGAGACGATATCCACCCACCTCTGCCATGTTGACCGTGTAGTGCGTATGTCGCACGTAGCCATATTATGACTATTTATCACATCACCGTGATTCATATACAATCAGAAAGCTACAAACGTCCTTTAATATCCAATTCACTCTACCTCGGAAGTAATATATTTTCATATATGTTACCGAAGGGGAATTTTTAGTTGATAATAAGTCCACCGTCCCGTGGGGTCGGACCAGCAACGGACGAGGAATCAGGACTACAGTGACAAACTAACCAGTCGGCCACAAGAGAGGGTATAAGTGAATACCATCTCCCATCAACCCACCCGTCGAACTCAAGTGTTTTGCGTTTGGAGACGATATCCACCCACCTCTGCCATGTTGACCGGGTAGTGCGTTTGTCGCACGTAGCCATATTATGACTATTTATCACATCACCGTGATTCATATACAATCAGAAAGCTAAAAACGTCCTTTAATATCCAATTCACTCTACCTCGGAAGTAAAATATTTTCATATATGTTACCGAAGGGGAATTTTTAGTTGATAATAAGTCCACCGTCCCGTGGGGTCGAACCAGCGACGGACGAGGAATCAGGACTACAGTGACACACTAACCAGTCGGCCACAAGAGAGGGTATAAGTGA